>PVJD01002291.1:0-104662 GCA_004026545.1 Mormoops blainvillei
CCAGAGCCCTCTCCCAGTAAAGCCACGTGGGAATATGCTTAATTTCTTCCACAATGAGTTATGACACTGCATGTGAAATACTGTCTGCCAGAGAAGCTTGTTAGAGACCCAGTGCGCAGAGTTTTTATTGGTAGCTGGTTGTACAAACGCCCTCTGCCTGCTGTGTGCCAAAATCCCAGACTCACAGAAGGACAGCAGATAGATGTCCAGCACAAATCACATATGTACAGTTTAGGGTGTTATTAGTTAGGGAGTCAGGAACCCTAAAACCCAAGATGCCCACCAAGGACCAACCTTGCATGCAGGTTTTTCTAGGACAGTAGTCCCAGGCCTGCTATGTTAACACTTTTCTGCACAAGTTGCTTTGGGTGAGTGCTAGCCGATGTGCTCCCCACATGCCTTCCTTTCTAGTCAAGCTGAAAAGTTGAAAACTAGCCCTCACCTTGGGCGCCATTTAGAATGACCCCAAATGCGATAGGTGCCCCTAAGCGGCTCTGCTGTGGGGAAAATTAGGCTTGGTGCTTGTCATGAATGTCCCTAATTAGGCTTCAAATGGAGAAAGTTCTGCTGCCATTGAAAGCTGACACCCCCTCCCCCTATCCATGCCCTGATTGAAATTGGCCTTGGACTTGGCTACCCGACAGGGGGCTTCCTCCGGCCCTTAGCAGCGCCTGCCGTGCATGACTGGGACCCGCCGCCTTTTATGTTACCAGCATGTGGACTGGATAAATAAGGAACTTTATTCCTTTAGGGCCTTCCTGCTGGCTCCTTCAGCGCCCTCATCCCACTCCGTAGATACCCATGGCAGTTCCTGTCCCCTACATCTCTGTTCTAAATCATCAAGGGTTATACATCCAGTGAAGTAGGCAAGCTTGAAGTCTGAATGAACAGTTAATGTTTTTAACACTGAATTTAAATTCACACATATACTACTTGAGGGAGGGATTCCCAAATAATGAGCTCTGGAAATGGCTCACCTCCTGAATGCAGGGATTCAGCCACTCCAGAGGCCTACCTGAAGACCACGCAGGGCAGTGGGATTACTTTTGGTTTCTCCATCTCTCCCTGCAGGGATGAATGTTAATTCTCCGTGGTTGACGGGGGCTGGGCAAAAATGGCATTTATCTTCGGAGCTATCTGTGGGATCAGATGCAGTTGTTAGCAGAAAAAATGGCTTAGTCACCTTGCCCTTGGAGACAAGGAATGGCTGCAAATTAGAAGCTAAAGGCAATTTCAAATAGTAAAACTTGATTGAAATATGAGATTTCTAATATCTTTTACAGTTACTATATTCAGTTTAGCATTTAGTAGTTTCCCAACATGACAATCTTATGATAATTTGAAAATTTTTGATGAGACCAAGATCAGGTTTTAGAAAAAAAGAAAAAAAAGGGACAGAGATTCCTTAGAGTAGTCAAATCTATGGGGATGCAAAGTGGGATCTAGGATTTGAGCCAGGAATCGACTCCCTGGTGAGCTTATGTTGAAAGGCTTAGAACTGGTGGCGCCATGGTAGGTGAGAATTTAGACTCATGATAGTACTTTATCCTCCCTCCCCTGCTGATGAAAACTGGGAAAGCCTTATTGTAGCCTAACTGGAAACTGGAAACTGAATTCTTACTCATTCTGAAGAGGTATTTTTTTAGTGTCTTTTCTGAAACCTGTGTCTCATGGCTTGTCCTGAATAAGTCTGGGCATTTACCTGAAGGGAAACTCACATCTTGATTATAGAAGGCAACTTCTGTCTTTTGGATCCTTTTCTCAGAACTCATTCTGGACCCATTTGCATAATTTAGAAGTGAGTTTACAGATTTCCAAACCTACTCTTGTGCACTATTCTCCCTTTTCTTAGAATCTCTTCCCATATACCCCTGACCATCCTGTTTTCTCCCCGCTTTTTCCCAGAACTTGCTCATGTACCTTTGTAAAACGTCTGATGCTTTACCTGCCGGACTGTTTAATTTATAAGGAGGTCTAGTCCCTTCCCCTAAGATAATAAAGCTCCAGTGGTTTTGTAGTAAGCAGCTAGACATGAGCAGAGTAGGAAGAACAGGCCAAGCATGGAATGTCACAAGGGCAGAAAGCCCCAGGTACCTAGCAACAGTAAAAACTGACACAACAGGGAGCTCCCCTGCAGGGTGACCTTTCCTCCTCTTGCATGTCACTTGTCATGCGGTAGGCCCCCTTAGAGGAGGAGTAAGTGCCCTGGAGAATAGCCTCCTCTGACTCCCATACAAGCAAACCCTTGCTTGACCACACCCTTAAGCATTAAGCCCTCAAAACAATGAGGTTCTGACCTGCATCAAATAATCTTAGGAACAAAGGCTTGGGTCTGTTGACCATGGAGGCAGAGCCTTAGTCAAACTACAGAAAATATCTAAGCCTCAGTTGTGTTTCAGCTCCAGTCACAGAAAAGCAGCAAGGCCAGGTGAGGTGACGCCATGGCTGACATCAGGACCAGCTGTGATGACTAATGAACCCCCCCACCTACCCTGGTGCCAATCAGTATAGACCATGACCCTGAAAGGACGCACCTGGAAAGCTGATGAATAGTTTATTGAGATTCTCCCCTGGGACCTCCCCTAAGGTCCTTGCCTTTAGAGAGGCGATAAAACCCTTCAGGATGGAGGACCCAGTGCAATATTCTCTCCCTCTCTCTCTCTCACTGGTACCTTTCCTACCTCCATCTTTCCCACATTATCTCTCTGGAGCACACCTGAGTTTTTCTCTCTCTCCTTCCCCCAGGGATGTATATCCTTGCTTTCTTTCCCTTAAGCTCCAAGGGAAACTTCTTTTGCCTCTGGGATTTGTTTTCTGAGCCCACTCACTCCAGCTGGCTCACTTCTACCTCTGTGACTAAACTGTTGCTTGTATTTGAGACTTGGCTGTAAATTCTTTCTTGGAACTCAAGTTCCAAAGTAGTTGAACTGAGGTCCAATCGCCAGTAATATCCTGGTGCCATTTTGCTGCGAACAGTAATATACTCTAATGTTCCATTAGCAGTGGTTAATTTAGCTCTTTTAAAAAGTGAGGCTTTCCTGATGCTTCTAATTTCCCCAAATACTGTCATGGAGACACGTTCTCTTTGGTCAAGGAGACTCTCAGGTGTTCATATCAAGACCCTAAAGATGATAGCTCTTCTCTCCATTCTTCTAGGGCAGACTCTTACAAGTTTCCAGGAGGATCAACGTTGTTGATCCACAATGACTGGGCGTGGAAAAAATGGACATCATGACCTCACCCTGACTTAGGTTAGTGGGCTCTGTCCCTGAAATTGGTCCACTAGTGTCCTCCTCGTTGAGCCCTTCTGTCCTTCATTGCTAATTTTGTTCTGAGGCAGTGAAATAAAAGGCAATTACTTGAGGTAATAATAATAAAACATACAAGTAATAAAAAAGGAACAGGACAGTGACTGAGAGTGACAAATGTGGAGAAAGATCGATGCAGAAATAATATACATACACAAAGCAGGGAATGAGGTAGGAGAAATATGAGAGTGAAACAGCTAAGAGTAATAAAAGGATATAGGGATTTGTTCCAGGAATGCAAGGGTTTGTCAACATACAAAAATCACTGTAATACACTACATTAATAGAATAAAAAAGGGAAAAGTCATGGATCATCTCAGTTGATGCAGAAAAAGTGTTTGACCAAATCCAACATGCTTTGTGATAAAAGAAAAAAAAATTCAGAAACTAGAGGTAATAGAAGGGAATTTCCTCAAGATACTAAAAGGCATTTATGAAAAAACCCACAGCTAACATCATACTCAACAGTAAAAATGGAAATATTTTCCATAAAGATTAAGAACAAGACAAGGATGCTCACTTTTACCACTGCTGTTCAACATGGTACTAGAAATTCTAGCCAGAGCAATTATGCAGGAAAAAAATAATACAAGGCATTCAATTTTTTTTAAAAGTGAAACTCTATCTAATCACAGATGACACTATCCTGTATAGAGAAAGTCTTAATCAAAAAAGCAAAACAAAACTATTAGCACTAATAAATGAATTCAGTAAAGTTGCAGGGTACAAGATAAAAAATCAGCTGTATTTCTATACAATAGCAATGAACAATCCAAACAGAAAATTAAGAAAACAGGCTCTTTGCCCTTCCTGTTTGACAGACAGCTGTGTCTTCCTGTGCAATGCCAGCCTCAACCCTGAGACACAATGGCAAATGTTGGAGTGAACCGATTTAGCCGTATTGGGCGCTTGGACACCAGGGCTACTTTTAACTCTGGCAAAGTGAATATTGTCGCCATCAGTAGCCCCTTCATTGACCTCAACTATGTGGTCTACATGTTCCAGTATGACTACTCATAGCAAGTTCAAAGGCACAGTCAAGGCTGAGAACAGGAAGCCTTTCATCAATGGAAAGTCCATTTCCATCCTTCAGGATTGAGATCTCCCAACATCAAATAGGGTGATGCTCATGCTAAATAGGCTGTGGAGTCCACTGGTGTCTTCACCACCATGAAGGAGTCTGGGGCTCACTTGAAGGGGGGAGCCAAGAGGGTCATTATCTCTGTCCCTTTTGCAGATGCCCCCATGTTTGTGATGGGTGTGAACAATGGCAAGTATGACAACTCTATGAAGATTGTCAGCAATGCCTCCTGCAACACCAACTTCTTGGCCCATCCCTGGCCAACACCATCCATGGTGACTTTGGCATTGTGGACAGACTCATGACCACATCCATGCATGCCATCATTGCCACCCGGAAGACCACGGATGGCCCCTCTGGAAAGCTGTGGTGTGATGTCTGAGGGAGTGCCCAGAACATCATCCCTCCTTCTACTGGCACTGCCAGGGCTGTGGGCAAGGTCATCCCTGAGCTGAATGGGAAGCTCACTGGCATGGCCTTCTCTGTCCCCACCCATAATGTGCCGGTTGTGGCTGACCAGCTGCCTGGAGAAAGCTGCCAAATACAATGACATTAAGAAGTTAGTGAAGCTGGCCTGGCTGGTGTGGCTCAGTTGATTGAGTGCCGGCCTGTGAACCAAAGGTTTGCCAGTTTGATTCCCAGTCAGGGCCCATGCGTGGGTTGCAGGCCAGGTCCCCAGTAGGGAGCACGTGAGAGGCAACCACACATTGATGTTTCTCTCCCTCTCTTTCTCTTTCCCTTTCCCTCTATCTAAGAATCAATAAATAAAATCTGAAAAAAAAGAAAAGAAGTTAGTGAAGCAGGCACCAGAAGATCCCCTTAAGGGCATTTTGGGCTATACTGAGGACCAGGTTGTCTCTTGCACTTTGACAGTGACACCCACCCCTCTATTCGATGCCTGGCATTGCCTTCAATGACCACTTTGTCAAGCTCATTTCCTGGTACGACAGTTTGGCTACAGCAACAGGGTGGTGTACCTGATGGTTCACGTGGCATCCAAGGAGTAAAAGCTGCCTGGACCACCAGCCCTAGCGACATGAAGAGAGGTCCTAAGTTGCTGGGGAGTCCTTGTCCCATATCAATCCCTTAACATACTGAAAATTACCTGACCTCCAGTTTTCCATCCTATACTCCCAGAAGAGGGGAGGAGCTTAGGGAGCCCTACCTTGTCATGCACCATCAATAAAGTTCACTATACCCAGCCAAAAAAAAAAAAAATTAAGGAAACAATTCCAACCCTGGCTGGCTAGCTCAGTTGATTAGAGTGTCATCCCAATACACCGAGGTTGTAGATTCGATCCCTGGTCAGGTCATACACAAGAAATAACCAATGAGTACATAAATAAGTGGAATGACAAAGCAATGTTTCTCTCTCTCTCAAATCAAAATAAAAAAGAAAAGTTCTCTAGGGAAATTTAATTGATATTTTCCCATTCCTCCACTCCCCCCCGCCCTGAAAAAAGAAAAAAGAGATCAATTCCATTTACAATAGTGTCAAGAAGAACAAAATGCTTAAGAATAAATTAATCAAAGTGGTATAAGACTTGTACACAGAACCCTACAAAACATTGCTAAAAGAAAGAAAATATCAGTAAATGGAAAGATCTCATATTCATGACTAAGACTTAATATTGTTAAAATGGCAATAACATCCAAAGCAATCTGCAGGTTCAATGAAATTTATATGTTAAAACTAATGATTTTTTTGCAGGAGTAGAAAAACTTATTCTAAAATTTATATCAAATTGCAAGGGGCCCCAAATAGCCAAACAATCTGGAAATCGAAGAACAAAGTTAAAGAACTAATACTTACTTTCTGACTTCAAAACTCACTACAAAGCTACAGTAATCAAAATAACGTGGTACTGAAATAATATTGACAAACAGGCCAGTGGAATAGAATTGCGATTCCAGAAATATAACTATAAATCTAAAGTCAACTGATGTTTGACGAGGATGCCTAGACCATCCGATGGGGAAAGAACGGTCTTCAACAAATGGTGCTGGGACAGCTGGATAGCCACATGCAAAAGAATGATGTTTGACCCTTACCTCAGACTATATACAAAAAGTGACTCAAAATGGGTCAATGATCTAAACATTAGCGCTAAAACCATCTTAGAAGAAAACACTTAGGTAAATCTTCATGAGCTTCAATCTGGCAATGGTTTTGTAGATATGACAACAGAAGCACAAGCAATAAAAGGAAAAGATAAATTGGAGTTTCTCAAAATTAAAACTTTGTTCATCAAGGAACACTATCAAGAAAGTTAACAGACAACCTGTAGAACTGGAGAAAAAATATTTTAAACTTACATATCTGGTAAGGGTCTATTACCTAAAATATGTAAGGAACTCTAACAAAAAAAAAATTTTTTTAATGGCAAAGGACTTGCTTGGATAGATATTTCCCCACAAATGGCCGAAAAGCACATGAAAGATCCTTAACATTATTAGTCATGAATCAGTAAATACCACAATGGGGTACAAATTCACACTCATTAGTATGGTTCTAATGAGGAAATGAAAGATATAACAAGTGCTGGTGAGGATGTGGAGTCACTGGGACCCTCATGTATTGCTGGTGGGGTTGTAAAATGGTGCAGCCATTGCGGAAAACAGCTTAGAAATCTCTCAATCAGTTTAAGATAAAATGACTGTATACCTCAGCAATCCCACTCCTAAACATCTATCCAGAAGAATTAAAAAATAGATGTTCAAACAAAATTTGTACACAAATGTTTATAATATCACTATTCATAACATCCAAAGAGTAGAAACAACCCGAAGGTCCACTAACTGATGAAAGAATACACAAAATGTTGTATATCCATATAATAGAATACTATTCAGTCATTAAAAAAAGTACTGACAAATACTACAACACAGATGAACCTTGAAAACTATAAGCTTAGTGAATGAAAATATGACAAAAGTTCATATTTCATGATTCAATTTTTAAGAAATATCTAGAATAAGCAAATCCATAGAGACAGAAATCAGATTAGTGCTTGCAGGGGTGGAGGTGAGGTTGGAATGGGGGAAATGGGGAAGGATGGGGAGTGACTGAGTACAGGGTTTCTTTTTGGGGTGATGAAAATGGTCTGGAACGAGATGGTGGTAATAGTTGCACAACATTGTGAATGTACTGAACGTCACCGATGGTAACTTCTATGTATATTTTACCACAACTGAAAAAAAGATATAGGAACGTAGCTCAGGACAAAGGAGTTAGGTGAGATAGGACTTTGGGGTTATTTGAAGAAGCAAGAAACATTACAGACCTTGTGAACTGAAGAAGGAACAGTTTCTGAAAACCACATCAGGTAGAGGAGAGCCCCGTGGGCTGCTACCAGTGATGACATCAGCTCCTTCACTGTGGCCTCTTGTATGTCCACTGCCAAGTTCAGTGAGAGGCACGTTG
Organism: Mormoops blainvillei; assembly: GCA_004026545.1. Taxonomy (NCBI): domain Eukaryota; kingdom Metazoa; phylum Chordata; class Mammalia; order Chiroptera; family Mormoopidae; genus Mormoops; species Mormoops blainvillei. The sequence goes on from PVJD01002291.1 coordinate 7,814, forward strand.
TAGGTATTCCTATACCTAACAAGCTTTATGAATGAAAGAATAAAATATTAGAGGGCTGGGTCTCTCATTGCTGAAGGAACCATTACACCCAGAACTCCTACCAAAAAGCCCTGAGATCCTAACAGGAAAACTTGACAATAGCACTAGAATATTTTATGGTTCCTGCCAGGAATCTTGTCAGAAAACCCTGTAAACCCTGATGTCTGACCTTCTGTCAGACCTTAGAAAGTAGCATCTCCTAGAAATGCTTTTCTTTTACTTTAGTTACATTTGGCTTCAAGGGAATGGTAAAGATAACTGACTTTATTTAAAGGACCCCTACTCGGAAGAGAGTTCCCCTAGAAAACATCAAGTTGGAAATTTGAAACTCTAGGTAGCTGCAAAACTGAACTCTAACTGGGCCCATACTCTCCTGGGTAGGATGTGACCTGAAAGAGGCTCTGACCTTAAGAGTGAGAGTGAGCATGAACTGCAAGGTCTCTGAGGCCTATTAATAGGGTTGATAGGTGTGGTGGCCTTAAGTTAAAGCCTTAAACTCAAACTTTATTATGGAAAAAGGAATTATGTGAAGAAATTCAGTTTGGAGAAAATGTATGATTGAATTTAATAATATTGAGTATAGACCACACGGAGGGCAGATGGTTTGTTTAATTCAATATCGAGGTAATTTTCCCCCCATAAGAAGTAGCTTTTTTGATTATAGTTGTTGGGGAAAATGTACTTCTTGTTCCTTTAGGGAGTTCCAGGTCACAGATTTCCCCATTCTCGGGTGTTCATCAAAAGTGAACGTCTGTGCGCTCTCACATTCTGCTGCAAATATGAGCATCTTCTGTCCAAGATTCCCCCTTTTCCTTTCTCTCCTCTCACGGTCTAATGAAATCCCACTGACCCCATGCTTTGAATCGCCACCATCGGCCTTTTCCTCTGTTTTCTACCAAACCTAGAAAAAACACTACACAGGGTGAACTTTGTTTCTTTTGTACGTGAAGAAATAATTTCAGTCAATTATGGAGAGCATACCATGTGCTGGGCTCATTGCAAAGCATTAGGAATAAAAGAATGGATTTGGCCCCAAAGAATTTCCTGTCCAGTGGAGCAACTAACTTTGCTTTCTAATAGGATAAGGGATTTTGACATTAGGATTCACCTGGTATGACAATTGCATAAGACTCTAAGGATTGTCTTTTTTTAAGTCTAAAAAACCGATGTGTCCCTCGATATCTTGAAATATTTCATACCATGCAATACAATCATTTTGCCTTGGGGCACGGTGCGGGAATCAGCTGAGATGTTTATCTGCTGACGTGGGCTGGGGAGGAGGTTCCTGAAACAAGAACTGGGGAGATGACATTAGCCTGGGAGGAAAGAGGAAGGGGTGTATGCAGAAACCAGCCTATAAGTAGCTAGGTCTTGTGATAGCCTTTTAGGATGAAATTGAACATTCTTCTTTGAAGGACAGAGATGAAGATTACAGCCTTTGAAGACACTAGAGCTTCCGTGATGATGGGATTTGGAGAGGGCATGGAACAACTTGGTGGGAGTCCAAAAGGAAACGAGGATGGAGCATCCAGTATAGAATCAATCCATCTCAGAGCGGCAACGCATAGATTGTAAAGAGTTTGTTTCCTTCCTTGCGCTATCCTTTGTTCTTCCAAGTGTGGGTCATGGCACAGTCTGAGAGACCAAGAGAAAGACTGAGAGCAAGCAAGGAAACAGAAGGAAGGGAGTGTCAACCATTATGGGGAGCATAAGAGGGGGCAAGGAAAGGGGTAACACCAGAAGAGATGGTCAGCGCAGCTACCTGGCAGCCACAGCCTCTGCCTTCCCCTACCTCGTTCCGTACAGGAAGCAACTGCTCTTTCCTTAAACTTTCATATGCACTATAATGCTTTAGAAAATGAACTTTAAATTTTAATGCCCCTAGTGAAATTAATTATTCTTCAAACAGAGAGAAGGTGAGAGGTATCAAGAAAATGAAGAAGAGGACTGAAATACGAGGAGGGACACCCCCAAAACAGAATTTACTTATAAAAAATTGTGTATTCTTACATGTTTAAACTTCAGTCACCTTCAAAGCGCTCTCCATTTGATGCAATACATCTATCAAGACTTTTTTTCCATTGCTCAAAATAGCCTTTAGTGCCTCTGCAATGTTTTGTTTCACCTCTAGCACATCAGCAAAACATTTCCCTTTGAGGACATTTTTCATCTGCAAAACAAAAAGGTCACTTGGAATGAGATCAGGTGAATAGGGAGGGTGGGGCACAGGGGTCATGCTGTTTTTGGTAAAAAATCAGAGGCAGATTTAATGGCAGGTGCCCCGGGTGCACACCCTGGACCCTGACTTCTGAAGGGCCCCATAAAACCCCAACTTTACACTTTTCTAATGACACCAAGTGTGGTTTCATATGTGCAATTTTAATTATGTACAAGTTTACAATTGGCAGTAAAACCTGATAGTATGTTTATATTCATTTATTTTCATTATTTCATTACTACGCTGCATACTATACACATGCTATGCTGCACGGGCCCCCGCGCGTGGAACAATAGAATCGTATCTGCTACTTTGCACTTACAAAGGTTCTCCTGCAGTTCAGGCTTACGATACATGCAAATATGCAGGGATGCAAATTAGTTTGTGGATATGCACTTGTTTCGTTTATGGTTTTAAAAATATGTGTTTTTAAACATGTATTTTTATTTTCCCTTTTTTCTAAGGGACCCAATATTTTCTTCTGCGCCTGGCGCCTCAACCGACCTTAATCCGACTCTGTCAAAAATTGCTGAACACTCAGGGTGGCGTGGACACGTGCACTCGCAAGCCGCCTGTCATGAAATGGACAAATGCATTGAATCTTAAAAAAATAATTCACTAAAGCCTAACACAGCCTCTCACAAAAACACCAGCTGGTACACTGATACAGATGGGTTCCTAAAACACTCACCTAGTCAGGGAAGTCTGTACTACAAGGGGCCCTTCCTCCAGAAGCTAATTCTGGTTCTTCATTAAGTCCAGAAATAGCTGACCAGGCCCTCTGTCCTCACTGGGCTGATCCCAGGAGACATCTTCCTCACAGTGACAGTTTTCAGAGCAAGGGGCATTGAACAGAAACAAGGACCCTGGAACGTCAGGTGTGCTCTCCCTGGCTGGGGTCTCCTTTGCTTACCTGCTATTCTTCAGTCTTTTCCTCTTTAAGCCTTAAAACCTGCTCTTACCTGACTTTTTGACCCTTTTTTTTCTCTTTCACCTAAAGAGCAATAGCTTAGCCCTGACCAGTATAGCTCAGTTGGTTGGGTGTCGTCTCATAAAGCAAAGGGTCACCAGTTCAATTCCTGGTTGGGGCACATGCCTGGGTTGCCAGTCTCGTCCCTGGTCAGGGCATGTGCAAGAGGCAACCAATTGATATTTCTCTCACACATCAATGTTTCTTTCCTTTGCTTTCTCCCTTCTCTTCTCTCTAAGAAGAAACACATAAAACCTTTTTTAAAAAATGGAGGGCTATAGCTTAGCCTTGGTGTCACCCAAAAGGGACTGGGGCTGAGGTGGGTCTGTCCTGGCATGGTCTGCAGTGCATGGGTTCTTGACTTCGTGTAGGAAAGATTTCATAGCACGAGTCCAGGCGATTTTGAGAGTATGTTTATTAAAGTTGGTGGCAGTGAAACAAAGAAAGGGCTTAAAGGTAGAAGAGGCCAGATCACCGTTACAGGAGTGAGCCTAGGTGGGGCTGCCTTGGCCCTTCAGAAAGACAGTCACAAAGGCAGAAGAAATGAGCCAGCTGGGCTGCATGGACTCAGGAAACTAGTTGCAGAGACGAAAGGAGGGCCCTTAGAGACAGCTGCAGGGGGATAGCCAGGGATGAGCTGCCACAGCGCACTGCTCCCCTGGTTGCAAGTCTCCTTGGGGCCCTGAGAGCTCAGGAGAAAGAAAGCAGAAATACACACCCGAGACAAGGTGGGGAGGGGGAGGCAGGAGAGTGCTCAAGGGAGTGTGTGCACTGTGTCCTGTCTTGAAGTTTGCCAGTTTTCCAAAGGAGGAAATTTTAGGGGAGGTCTCAGAGGGAGGATCTCAATAAAATATTCATCAGTTTTCCAGGTGCATCCTTTCATATGCCGATGCATCAAAATGAGTGTATAGAGGGATCAGGATCTTTCTCTGGCCAGTTTTACCTTCAAAGGATGTCACCAGAGAAGGACAAGGACAGAAGCAGGTCTGCCCCAGCACAGTTAGGTATGTGTAAACCATTTGCTTTTAAGTGTCCTTGGTTAGGAAAGACAAGATCCTGTGACTTATTAGCTGGCTGTAAATTGTTCAGCCATCTGCTCAGCTGTTTCAGTTTCCCCATTCCATTTGCCGAGGAACTTTCCTGGCTTCTTACTAACCTGCCTCATTGGGAAATTAGGAGATATGAACTTTAAAAGCAGGTTAAATGGGCATGGGCCGAATAGGAGTAGAAAAAGTGTCATGAGTAGGGGACCGGAGAAGGGCAATAAGCAGGTCATTTTGGGAAGCCATGACGTGGGGGCCCCAAGAGGAGGTGGCGGTCTTGATCTTAGACGCAAACTCATGCGTACTTGGAGTGCTCTGCTGCACTTGCCCTGATTTGTTTATGTAAAAGCAACACTCTTCTTTAAGGCGTAGGCATGTCCCCCCTGCTGAGGCAGTGAGGAGGCCAAGGGCTCTCCAGTTTTGTAGAGCTGCCCCTGCTAGGGAGCCTAGCTGTTCCCGGAGTGCAGCTAGGGCTTCCCCTGTCTTAGTTAGTCCGTCAGCCATGTCTTGGGAAACTTGGTGCCGCTTGCCTAGTGAGGTACCCCCTGCTGCAACCTCAGCAGTGGTGCCAATTGGAGCTGTTATGGGGGTTAGTTGAGGCCCCCCTCTCTTAGACAGGTGTCCATGTCCCCTGAAGGGGAAGGGAAGTAAGGTGTTTTCCCAAGCAAGTGTTTCTTCTGGGAGTAGGTATCCTAAGGAGCAACACCCTATCCAGTTTGGGGGTGGGGGCCAGTAGGCATGTGATCTGCAAATCCAATATATTCCTGAGAGGGATGTGTAACTCTGCAAACACGTGTTGCGTTGCGAGTGGGCTCAGTATGCTTTCTCTCGAGGTGCCGTGTGCAGCCCTAGTTCCCCACCATTGTAACCCCTGAGGCGCTAAAGACTTTATAAGCAAAGGGTCTAGGATCGGGGTAGGATCTCCTGTGACTGGTCTTTTTATGTGTTCAGTGAAAATGGAGCCCCAATATTTTCCAAAGTGGAGAGCTGTGTTTTGTTTTCAGTAGAGTGTAGGGCAGTTTTGGGATTCTGCTCTGCCTAGGAGAGGACCTGTTTCTGAAGTAGCTTTGGTGGACCTACCTATACGATAAGCAGAGCTAGCATTAGGGGCTATGCCAGTGAGAACAGCAGGTCGCAGGTGTTAGATGTAGAGGTAGGCCCGGGTCTGTTTGTCATCTAGTAGGAATGGGTAGTATTTCATGAGGGGAACATCTGAAGGAAGAGAAAAGTTATACTGACACTGTTTTGGGTCAATGAAGCAAACTGGGGTTCCTGTGCGCCTTTGACGCGTGATGCAGAAGGGAGAGGTAGCTTCCAAATGGTTAATGATATAAGAAAACACCGGGCCCCAGGGAGGATGCCATTCAGGGACGAGGTACCCTGGCTACAATGCGATCTTATATCTGTTAAGAATCCAGGGGCCCCAAGTGTGTGTGTGATTGTTGCTGAGTCTGAGTTTACAAGAAATATTTCCCCAGTGGGACGGTGGCAGGGGCTGGACATATCCTCAACTGCGGGCAGAAGGGCAGAGTCAGCAGGAGCAGTTTAGTTCAAGGGCTTGGGCAAAGTGAGTTTCCAAATCCAGGAGGGTTTTAGGCCAATCTAGGCAGAAGGATGGGGGAAGGGTAGCAGGAAGGTGCTAATTAGGGCTGACTGAGCTCAAGCCATGTTTTAATCTGTTCTTGGGAGTAATCCTAGAAATTCCCCTGGAGAAAAGCATCCCACAGAAAGGTAAGGAGGTCCTCCTCTGTTGTGATGGGAATTGGAAGTTGAGCAAGGAGACTGAGGACAAGGGAAAGAAGGCCTGGGGGTTACTGGAGGTGCTGGGGAAGTTGGTGGAGAGAGAAAAGGAGTGGGGTTCATTAATCTTTAGAGGATACGTAAGTCTTCTATGAAATGTAGGACTATTATAAGGACAGTTGTCAGGAGAAGGGCGAGGAGAAGGCAACCTAAGATCGGGAGTGCGCGGCTACTTAGCCACTTTGGTCTTCCTCTGGTACTCGAGTGAGTCGGAGGCCTGTGGGGGTTAGGATGCTGGACTGAAACTGGGGGAGACCGGACTTTGATGAGATGCCGGTGTCAGGACTCACAGGAGGTGGTAAAGACTTTTTGAGTCAGAAGAGTGAACCCGTTGAGATAGTCTCTAATTTGGCAGCCATGGGTGTGGCGAGGAGGACCTGATAGGGCCCTTCCCAATGAGGGGCAAGAGGCCCCTTTGATTCCAAGGGAGTTTCTAAACGTACCCAACCCCCAGGTTCTAGGGGAGCAGGAGCCAGTGCATTGTTAGTTGGTTTGGGTAGTGCCCTGTCTGCATGTTCCCGCAGTAACGGCCTTGTCAGGCCAAGGGTGGAGAGGTAATCTCCCAAGAAAGATGGAGGAGAGCTCGGGAAATTTCCCGATAGAAGAGGTCTGCCGTACATGAGCTCAAAGGGGCTGAGCAACATGGGGGCTCGCGGGCCGGCCCTTATTTGAAGGCTCGTGCCTATGGGAGAAGAGACATCCAGTCCACAGGAAGCTCTGGGACTCGTCTGGTTAAGTGTGTTTCGAGACTAGAGTTGGCCTTTCCAACCTTGCCAGAGGACTGGGGTCGGCGGGGAATATGGAGTTTCCACGGGATCTTCAGGGCTCTGGTTGTCTCCTGAGTGATTTGCTGTATAAAAACAGGGCCATTATCTGATTGTAAAGTGGTTGGCAAGCTGAAGCAGGCCATGATGGATTCAAGGAGGGCCCGGGTAACTTCAGCTGCCTTTTCTTAGGTTGGTGGGGTAGGCTTTGACCCACCCTGAAAAGGTGTCTACCACTGTCAGCAGATATTTGTATTTTTTAAGAGGGCACGTGTGTAAAGGCAATTTGCTAGTCTTGTCCTCGGACATGGCCTTGGCTTTTGGTGGGTGGGAAAGGATGGGGGAGGTTTGAGTCCCCCTTGGGTCACAGTTTGTGTGCATATGGGGCGTTGCTGAGTGATGGTTTGGAGAAGTGAGGAAAGTTGATGGCATAAAGTTAGAGGGTATAGAAATTTGAGGAGAGTCCAGAATCCCACATGGAGGGTGTCGTGGAAATGAGAGGGGAATTTCTTCTCTTTGGTTTAGGGGAAGTATGAATCTCCCTCCTTTGATGAGTCACTCACCTTCCCAGACTGCCTCGTCTTGTATGTTTTTTAATTTCTTCGGGAGTGTATCTTGGTGTTAGAGTCGGGAGAGCTAGGAGTTGGTATTGAGGGGTGGGAAGGGTGGCTGCTTGTTTGGCATGTTTACCTGCCTGCTCATTTCTGATTGAGATGGTGGATGTGTCGCCCTGGTGTCTTTTGCAATGAATGACGGCTATTTCAGAAGTTTGCTGTTCTGCTAAGAGGAGTTTAGAGATGAGATCTCCATTGGTGATGGGGGATCCTTTGGATGTGTGGAAACCCCTCTCTGCCCGTATGGAGGCATGCGAGTGGAAAATATGGTAGGCGTGTTTGGAGTCAGTGTGTGTGCTGATTTTTCAGTCCTTTGCCAGGCTGAGGGCTCAGATTAGGGCTGTGAGCTCAGCTCGTTGTGAGGATGTCCCTGGTGGAAGGGGGCTAGCCTCAGTGACTTGGGTGGAGGATACAATAGCGCATCCAGCCCTGTGCTGACCCGTGTTGATGAATGAGCTCCTGTCTATGAACCAGGTGTCTTCTGGGGAAGAGGCAATTCAGAAAAATGTGGAAAAGGCAAAATGATTGTGGATGGGAATTCAGTACAGGAATGTCCCTCCCCCATGGTTTCTGGTAGGGAGAGGAGTATAACAGGGTTTATGGTGGGGCATCTAGCAACTTTTACATGGCATGCTGTAGCCTTGAGGGAAGTAGGAATTTTTCTGCCTGATTGACAATTAAGCCTGCTATTGCACAGGAGGCATAGACCGTTATGGGTTGAGAATAGGTAAGTTTTTGGGCCTCTGTAGTAAGTATCACTGAGACCACCGCGGCGCTCAGGCACGTAGGCCAGCCTTGCGCTGTGGGCTCTGTCTAGCTGCCGAGAAAAGTAGGCGATTACTTTGCGGTCAGGTTCTGATTTTTGTCCCAATAGCCCTAATGCTATTCCTTGCCTTTCGTCCGTAAAAAGAATAACAGGCTTTCCTAGCTTAGGGAGGTCTAGTGCCGGAGCTTCTGGTAGGGCTTTCTTCAGCTCCTCAACCAGTAGGCGGACTGGCTTATGCGGTGGCCGGAGCTCATTCAGTGGGCCCTGGGCAGCGTCATGCAGTGGTTTAGCTATGAGGCCGCAGTTGGGGATACAGATTCTAAAATATCCAGCCAATCCAAGGAAGGAAAGGAGGTCTTGTTTAGTTGTAGGAATTGGCATGGAGGCAATGGGGACCTTATGGTCGGGGTGGTTTCTCTGTGTTCAGGGGATAGAATAAATCCTAGATATATAACTGGCCATTTGGATAGTTGGGTCTTATTGGGGGAAACCTGATAACCTCACTGTCCTAAGTGGTTAAGGAGCTGGGTCGTGTGTGCCTGTAAGTCTGTTAGGGATGGGTTGCAGAGTGGTGGTAAACTATACACAGAGTGGTGGAAGTCTGTGACTGTCCGCTCTCAGCCTAGAGACTGACACCCTGGCGTCCTCTTACGCACAGTGTGGAAAGTTAGGGGGAGGATTGGGGGGGCGGGGGGAAGCTTAGTGACGATAGAACTCTAGTTTGCTTTGCGTGTCCTCCCACTTCTTCCCAACTTTCTGAAGCCCATCAGAGGCTTATTAAATAAAAAGAGGAAAATAATAAGTTTATAGTGGAGAAATCTGATAAACCCACTAAACACCACTTTCTTGGGCCATCTGCTTTCCTGGGCTCCACCATGATCCAGTGTAACACAGCACATGTTTCCCAGAACCACTGCATGGAGACCGAGAACAGTGCACCTTGGGTCCTGAAGGGGAGAGCTGCTGTGAGAGGATGACCACTGTGAAACCCACAAGTGCACATGCCATAGGGGATAGAGATCCATTTGTGCAGCTGGCTAAGGACAGATAAGGATATGAGGAACTTCTGGGCGTGGTTTTGGCCTGTAGCCTTTTGGGGAGCATGGGAAGTCCTGAGTCCCATGGGAGAGCAAGGCTCTGAGCAGGAGTGCTCCCAGCCCCTCTGAGGTTGAAATCCTGTAAATAAAGACCTGTTTCTTTCCTGACTGGTGTGGCTCAGTGGATTGAGTGTCAGCCTACAAACCAAAAGGTCAGCAGTTCGATTCCCAGTCAGGGCACACGCCTGGATTGCCAGAGAGGTCCCCAGTTGGGGGTACACAAGAGGCAACCAATCGATGTATCTCTTGCACATCCATGTTTTTCTCCTTCTCTTTATCCCTTTGTTTTTAAAAAAAATCTTTTTAAAAAGTCAAAAAAAGAAAGACCGTTTTTCTTCAACACTAACTGCTGGGTCATGTGCTAAGACTTCACATGGTGGAGCCCCAGTTTGCTCGGTTACAGAAACGCCTTGGAAACAAAGCAAAGAGGGGTAGAAATAAGGCAAAAACAGGAAGAGATTTAGTGCCGCTAAAAGTAAAGAGAACTGATCACTGGTTAAAGGAAAAAGACAAGAAGGAGGCAGACAAAAAAAGGTCTGGGATCAGAGACCTTCAAAAGCAGAGTTACTTAGCAGTGTCCTCTCGCACTTCTGCTGTTTAGACACAAGCACGTTTTCCTTGTCTGCTCTCCAGCTGCCTCCTCTCATTTTCTCCCTTTATTCTTTAAAAAATCTCGAGTCTATGCCATACACTAGCTAGAAAGAAGAGAAATAAAACAAATGAAACCAACGTCTTGCCCTTAACTTCCCTGCTAGTGAATTATGAGATACCCTGCGAAAGGCAGGGATAACGCCCATGCACTTGCAGTCGGAATGTGTTTGGGTACGAGACTGGCGGGGTGTCTTGTTTGTGTATTGGGGAGAGACTGACTTTGATCATCCCAAGTGTGGGTCCACAGCTGCCTTTTTTGGTTGAGACTCTGCTGGATTGTGGAACCAAGGATGCGAGGAGTGGCTAAGATGGAGATCCTTTAAAGTTTCTGAAAATTTTAAGTGGGTATTTTAGGACTGTTGGGCCAGTGGTTGCTGTATCCTCACATACATTGTGGGGAAAATATAGATTTACTTTTCCTGAATCTGCATCTATTAGGGTGATTTACACCCCCCCACACACACACACAACTGTGTGCTATCAATGTAATATGATAGAAGCAAAGACATTTCAGTGCCAAAGTATGGGTCCCCATCCCACCTTCTCTGGAAGTGGCTCTCTCTGCTGTGAATGCCACCACGAGGGCCTACACTGGAGCTTTCCCCGAGATGTGCCCTGGAGTATACGAAGTTTGGATGTTGTATTTCAGTTTCTCCTTTGCCCTTTCTGACACTGTCAGCCTTCTCCAGAGGAGACTCCTCTGTGGTGCCCAGTACCTCAGTTCCTTGATGTTCACATAGTCCCCCTGCCCGTATAAGCTCCCAGTCATCCTTGGCAAGAGGCTACATAACCTCTTGTATGTGAAATAGAACCCTTCCCTGTTACTGCCTCACCAAGCTGCTACTCTAGGGAGGATATGGGGACAAGGACAGAAGTCTGGGTCTGCAAGGAAGTACCTTCCTCTGTCTCGGGAGAGGGTATGTCACTCCAGAATCACTGGCTTGTGGAAGGATCCTCGTCCTGCCTAGTTTTGGACACACTACCCTCTCCTGCCATTGGCATCTTGGGTCACATATACAGAGGAGTCTTCTTCTCTTGAGCTTCTGTGATGTGCGGTTGTTTAGTTGCTAGCTCTCCCATGTCCCTTTTCAATGCTGAGGCATTTTTAAGGCTTCCTTTTAATCTACAAGGGCCTTCATGTTTTGTCTTCTCCTCCCTTATCAAACCCCAAAGGCTAGTATCCTTTGGCAAGGGGCTAGGTATATCATACCAACGCGAGAAAGACCCACAGTTCCTCATTTTAACATCTGTCTACATGTTTTCCCTGTTCTTAGGAGTACCTGGAGTCACTTCGGAAGGCACTGACTTATTGGTGGATCACGGGTCCATCTCCTCTGCGTTGGCCCTCTGCGGCCAGTGGCTTCTCTAACAGCCTGTACTGGCAGCATTTTTCAGGGGCTATTATAGACGTTTACGAAGTTCGAGTGCTTGTGTTCTGGCTTCACCGCCTCCCCTGCAGTTGATCTCTTTGTGATCTCCTCTTGGGTGCTCAGAGCCTTCACATTCCTTCTTCTCCTGTGTTCAAATAAACCTCCAGTTATCCTTTGGGATACATATATCCTTTGTGTGTCGTATAACACACAAAGGCGAAAAATATAGCTTTGCTTTTTTTCCCCAAGTTTGTGGCTGAATCCCCCCACCCCACCCCACCCTCTATCTCAGCAGATGGGCACTGTATCATTTCTGAAGTCTCTGGCTTGTAGATGGCTTTGGGCTAAGTTGAGAATAAAAATATGGCAGAGGACGGGCGCTTCCTCAGGGTGGTTTTTGTGGGTTTGTGTGTCAGAGGTGGAAGAAGGACACTCAGAATGAGGCTTAAGTTTAATTTTCTAGCTGATGTAAGTGTCTGGGCAGGACAGCATGTGCTGTAGGTGTCAGCTGCAACGTCAGACCTCTAAAGATGCTGACGTTCCCTTGTGGGGCTGGTGACCAGGGTGACTTTGGGGGCTGCCATATAAACCTTTAGGGGCAGATGGGGTGAAGAATGCCTCTTGCTCTCACTTGCATATTTAAAGACAGGCAAAGGAGAGGGAGTGAAGCTACTTTCTTCTCTTCCCTGATTCTGTGCCCCTTTGCCGGGTGGCCCACAAAGCCCTGCCCCTCCCCAGCCCCTCCTCTTTTGGTCATTTTGCGGCCTGGTTTTCCTCAACGAAGAAGTGGGGAGAGAAATTTTTTTAACCTGATGAATACAGACAAGAAAAAAAAATTAGTTTTAACCCAAAGTAATACAAAGTACTCTAAAAAGAAACGGGAGAAAATATGTGGGTATGTGTGTGTGCCTATTTATCTATATTCCTACGTCCAGGTTCTTAACTCTCCTCAGGATGCCTATGGACCCTGGCTGTGGGCAGTCCTCGCACTGGTTTAGGGGCACTCGATTAGGGTGGAGCTCGCGGTGGGGCGGACAGTGATCCTGATGTTATCTTGATTTTACTCCTCGTGAGAAGAATCTTGAGGGATGGGCACACTATTTGAGTTTTGCTTGGAGTTTTCACGCGATTTCATGAAGTGGGTTGCAACTGAGAGAAGAGGATGTTCAGACAAGCCAGTCTTATGAGAGTTGAATTTTGTGTTATGCCTGGGTTTGGAGGATGGATGCAGGCCATGGTTGGTGACCAGGAGTGCCTGAAGGAGGCGCTTTCGAGAAACATCATCATATAGCTGGGCAGTTAGATGTAACTTTTTCCTTAGTGATTTCTCGGTGTTGCTTGTTCTTGCTGACAGTATTTGAAGGCACCTCAGTGCCCCTAGCCTGACCTGAGCCCCAGCGTGGCTGGGAGGGTCTGCCTTTCTGGGTGGGTCCTTCAAACCCTTGCAGCAAGTACAGGGAGGAACAGGACGGGCTTGCTTGTAAATTAAGGAACTAGTCCCTGTGGGCAGTGTTCCTCGTTTTCTTGGTTCTTATTTCTTCTTATCTCATTCTCCATATTATCCCACTAGCCCTGAGAAAAGAGGGAAAAAATATTAAGTAGCATCTATCTACTGCAATGTATCAACTGTAGAGTGTGATACAGGGAAGGTTTGGGGGAATAACTTAGAAGCAAGGTACAGTTCATTGCGGCAAAGGGAGGGGAAGATGTGAGAGCCCATACTGGCTCAGCACCCTAGTGGTCTGAAGGACCAGCAGATGCTTCCAAACCAATCCTGTGCCCAGAAAACCCACTGGCCACGAGAGAGCAAGAAACGAAGGAAGGGGCAGATGCGTGCTGACATGGGAGAAGTCATCAAGTGTTGCCTACCCCAGCGCCGGTCCTTTTCTCAATGTCATGTTAAAGGTCCGTTGAGGCCCTGGCTGGTGTGGCTCAGGACTGAGCACCAGCCTGCGAACCGAGGAGTCGCTGGTTTGGTTCCTAGTGAGCGCACATGCCTGGGTTGTGGGCTGGGTCCCCTGCAGGGGGTGCCCGAGAGGCAACCACACATTAATATTTCTTTCCCTCTCTTCCTCTCTCCCTCCCCCTCTCTAAAAATAAATAACAAAATAAAATCTTTTAAAAATTCAATGACTTGTTTTGTTTTTTTTTTTTTTAAAGTCAGCTGAGGATACTATGATCTAGCTCTGTTGATCTCAGACCTAGAGATCATAGACAAGTAAAAATTAAATATTAAAAAAAGAACTAAAATAGGCTTGACAACCTTTTATTTAACCCAGTAAGAACATTTTAATAGAAATCCACAAAACAAAGCAGTTTTACATTATCAGGTCATCTTATGAAAAAAAATTTTAATTTATTGATTTGAGAGAGAGAGATCAATTTGTGTTCCACTTATTCATGGATTCATTGGTTGATTCTTTTATTTGCCCTGACCAGGGATCAAAGCCACAACCTCGGCATATTGGGATGATGCTCTAACCAACTTAGGTATCCAACCAGAGCTTATAAAAAACACTTTAACACCAAAAAAAGAGGAATGATGAACTGTCGGAATACAGAAAAAGCCTTTAAAAGGAATCATTTGACTAAAATTTGCTGCCCATTTGATCATCATCCTTTAGAATGAACCAGGGGGAAAGTTTCGGGGCCCCTCATCATCACTCTTTGGATGGAGATTTGGCCTCTTTTCCACCAATCCAGCTCTAGCTCCTCAGAAACCACCTCAGTCGCACACAGCCCTCTCTGCCTCTCCAAGCAATTTGCAAGAAAATAGAGGTTCTGAGGAAAATGAGGGACATCTGTAATAGTGCCTACCAAAAAAAAGAAAAGAAAGAAAGAAAGAAATAGAGTTCAGATTCACAATAGGCTTACACAGATCTGCTGTTTCTCCTTGCTAGGGGAAATGTAGGCGATGTCTCTTCAGAAAGCTCTCATTTCCAGAACAATTGTTCTGGGTCCTCATCCTGACCTCTCCGATGGGAAGTATTTCTGGGGTGCCTGGAATCTTTTTATCCCACGACTTGCTCTAGGCTTCGTTATGAAATATAGAAAATTGTTTCCTGCTCTCCCGTTACTGCTGGTGTACTATTTTCTGTTTCCTTAGCTGTCCCCTTCTAGGTTTCCATTCTCTTGCTATTCTGTCTCCTTCACCTGGGCAAAACCAGCTCCAAGTGATCGTTTGTCTGAGAGGTCGGAAATTCACCAAGGTGAAGGCCGCAGCTCCCTCCCCAACTGCAGGGCGTTCCTCGACCTGTTTCCCAAGGAAGAGGCTGATGGGTCATCCGGGATGTAGCCTGAGGCTCTTGGAGATCTGCGCTTTTCTCCCATTTCGGGGGGAGGTTAATGGTGTCATTTCTGAAATAATCCGATTTATACATGGGCTGCTGGCTCCTATCCTGCAAACTTAAATCTAGGCCATGTTCTCTGTACAGCGTATCTCCAGGGTCCGTGTGGAGCTTCCATGCACTCTGCTCCCTGAGAAGGTTTGACCATTTGTTTTTCAGCTCCCCCACCTCCCATTTTGATGCTGCATCATTCTTTACCACCCTCTTTCAGGTTCCCAGAGTCTTCACATCCTATTTTCTACTGTCATCCATCCTTAGAGTTCACTAAAATGAAAGACCCGCAAGTAACCTGCCCCCCACTTCTCCCAGGAATTGCGCCTGAGGCACACAAGAGTCTGTACTCTCCCCTGTCTCAGGATAGAGGTACCTGGTGTCACTTCTGAAATTGCTGACTATGCGTAAACCCTCTGGGGCCTCATCTTCTCTGCTTTGGGACCTGCAGGGAGGGGAATCTCTAGGTTTGCATAAAACCTTTATTCAAGGCCTGCCCCGACCTCTTTATGAAATAAAGAAGCTTATTTTCTGGATCCCCCACTCCCCATAAAGCGCTCCTGCCGTGTTTTTCACTCTCCTAACAAATGCTCTGCAGTATCTTGGTCTGCTCGCTTCTCTCTAATAAAACCAGCTCTCAACCGTCTTGCGGCATAAGGTCGGAATAACTTAGACCAAGGCGAAAGGAGCATGTATTCCCATTTTGTTTCTTCAAGCCATTGCACAAATAATGGGTCTAATGATAATAATTATAATTAGTGGGACTGAAATTTATAAGGGTCTTAAACCTTCCCTACTTGCTCGGTGCGGAAGGATAATACTGTAACTGAAAAAAATGAAAGCTTGGCTGCCTGCTGACACAAAAGCCAAGTTCTTGAGGACAGATGCTGGTGCAAAACGAAGGAGGTTTTATTCAGGTGCCCACAACCTGGGAGAATGGCAGACTCCAGTCTCAAGTGAAAGACAGATACCATGTGATCTCACCCTATAAGTGGAACCTAATCAACAGAACAAACAAACAAGCAAAATAGAACCAGAGACATTGAAATGAGAAACAAATAGGCAGTAACCAGAGGGGAGGAGGGAGGAGGATGACAGGGGAAAAGAGGGGAAGGGTCATCAAGGAACATGCGTAAAGGACCCGTCGACAAAGCCTAACGGGGGAAGGATGGAGGGTTAGAGGTGGGGAGGTGTGGGGCTGGGGGAAGTGGCGGTGGGAAAATTTTGATGTGGGGATGATGGGATGGGGTGCAGGGCAGAGGGAATGAAGGGGAGAAAAAAATGAGACAACTGTAATAGCATAATCAATAAAATATATCAAAAAAAGAAAAAAAAGAATAGAGCTGCAGAACGTAAAAATCTCTTAGCGGTAGTCTAGAATTGGCTCCTCAGCAGTGGGGTTTCCTACATCTCATGGAGCGGTCCCTGGCCCACTTTGTCCCAGTATCCTTCATTTTGCTGTGTGGGGCAAGGACTGTGGGCAGCTGGCATCTTCGGCTTACTCTTCTATTCACTGTTAACATAATTGTCTAAATCAAAAAGTAGCTTGTTGCATCTTTAGAAGTCAGATCATCCAGACCTTGACTTGGCCTTGGGTGCGTGTGAGCCTGACAAGATGCACGTGGAAGGATGCTTGGTATCATCAGTTACCAGGGAAATGCAAACAAACCCATAGTGAGATGCCACTGCACACCGATTAGAAAGGCTGGATTCCAGAAGACTGGCAACACCTAGTGTCGGAGAAGATGTGGAACAACTGAAAAGCTCAGACACTTCGGGTGGGGATGTAAAATAAAATAGTCCAGGTATTGGGAAAACATGTGAGGCAATTTCTTAAAAAGTTGAACTTAACAAACCACATGACCCGGCCATCCCCCTGGTGGGCAATTTATGCAAGAGAAATGAAAGCATGTGTCCGCACACAAACGTCTACATGAATGCTATAGCAGCCTTCTTTGTAATGGATAAAAACTAGAGATAACCCAAGTATCTATCAGCAAGTAGATAGATAAACAAATGTATAGGAATATTATTCAACAATAAAAGGAACAAACTATTGACAACAGAAGGAAACTAGTAACCCATACCAAAAATAGTACATATTATATGATTCCATTTTTATAAAATTCTGGAAAATGCAAACTAGTCTCCAATGATAGAAAGCAGATTAGTGGCTACCTGGGGGGTGGGAGGTGAGGGAGGGTTGGATTGCAAAGTGTCATGAGGGAACTTTCGAATGTGACCTGTTCTTTATCTTGATTGTAGTGATGGTTTCCTGGGTGCATATATATGTCAACACCCATTTAACTGTACACATAAAAATGTGTAGTTTATTGTGTGTCAATTATAACTCAGCAAAGCCATACAAAACACAATTTAATTTAATTTCTAAATCACTGTGGCTGCTCTGAGCAGGGACTGGTGGGGGTGGTAAGAATAGAAACTGGGGGTTATTAGGAAGCTGGTTCAGTCATCTGGGTGAGAGGGGCTGGTGGTAGTGGTGACAGTGGAAGTGGAGTGGAGTGTACTATATAATACATGTACATAGTATGTTTATTAAAGCCGGGGACAGTGAAACAAGGAAAGGCTTAGGACAGAAGCAGCAACAGGAGAGCCTGGGCTGGGCTGCCTTAGCCCACTGGGAAGTCAGAGAAAAGCGGGGATTGGAGACAGGTTCTGGGGGTCAGCCCTGGACAAGCTGCAGCTGCCCACTGCTACCCTAGCTGCAAGCGTCCTGGGGTATGTGGAGTTTAGGAGATGTATGCCTGTGGGGGGAAGAAGGATGTGGGCCTGTTCCCAGGAGGGAGAGCATGCTTGAGATGTATTTTGAGACTGAAATAGCATAACTCACTAGCAGTTTGATGTCTCTTCTTCAGGAAATTCTCCTTTGAGTCCCTGGTCCAGGTCACATCAACGTATGATATAATTGCTCATGGCTCCCTACACTCATCTTGTTTTCGATAGAACTATCCAAGTGTATAATTGTGTACATATCTTTAGTATTATTTTATTAGTGTTTAGCTCCATCACTGGACCATAGGTATCATGAGGGCAGAGTTTGTATGACTCACTACTCTGTCCCAAGGGTCTTGTCCAGTGCTTGGCATGTCAAAGGGGTATGTGATGGTTTTTAAAACATGTTTGCATATTATTTATCTTTCCTGCTATCAGAGTGACATGTATTTCCCAAGGCCGTCTTGAGAGGTAATAGAACCCAGTTCTCTCTCTTTGGGAATACTTACCCTCTTAACTTAGCCGCCCTGCTATAAGGAAACCTGGGCCACACACAGGGGTTTTAGCTGGCAGGTCCAGCGGGGCTCTAACTGACCACATCGACTGCCAGTCATGACACTAAATCCTAAGATGGTGACTCCAGCCCCAGCAACTGTGTGGCTCAACCACATGAGAAATCGTAAATAAAGACCATCTAGTTGAGGTTAGTCACTAACGGAAATTTCATGGGCGATAAAAATAATTGTTGTTGTTTTAGGTCAGTAAGTTTTGGGGTAGTTTGTCATGCAGCAACAGATCATTAAAACAAGTTTGGTTAATATGTTTTGAATGAATGAATGAAGATCAAGGGGGTCTCAGGACCTGAAAATCCTGGAAGCCCTGATTCAGAAGCAAAAGTCTGCAACCTTCAGACCTTTCCAGAGGAGACATGAAAACTCTCTCCCCTTGACCTCACAGAAAGCACAGCAAAGCCATCAAATGTTAGCTCTGGCAGGGAACTCAGAGAGCAACGTGTCAGCAAGTACTTAATCTTGAATCCGTGGAGCTTCAGGGAACAAAAAAGCATATATTTTCTGTATAGGCATATACATTTTCCTAGAAAGAGAGTCCCCAGGATATAACTTTCATCAGACTTTCAAGAGCTGTCCCCCAAATGTTAGAACTGTGGGAGATAAAGGACTTCTGCTGGAAGTAACCTCACAGGGGGATCTGGAAAGGTCTTGTGGCCAGTAGTCATCCAGGCATATAGCTTGTTTGGTAAAAGGTTTATCTTTGCCTTAAGCAAGCCCTGTCCATTGTTTTTGTGCAGATAGGTAAACACGCCTTGGAAATAAGCTAAGCACCCTCAAGAGAACACTTAATCTTGTTAAAATCTTGCAATCCAATCCCCTCCTTGCTTTCTCCCACCTTCATGTAATCTTTCTTACTTCCCTCCTTAATTTTAAATGCATAAGAGAAACTGCAAAACTGTCATTCTCTGGAGCATTTGAGATCTTACTTTCTGGCAATTGTCATCAGTTTTGGCCCAAACTTAAGAAAAAATGCTTTCATTTATTGATTTCAGAGAGAGGAAAGGAGAGGGGGAGAGGGAGAGGGGGAGAGAGAGAGAGAGAGAGAAAGAGAGAGAGAGAAAGACCCGCTGTTGCACCTATTTATGCATTCATTGGTTGATTCTTGCACATGCCCTGACCAGGGATTGAACCTGCAATTTTGGCATATCAGGATGACGCTTTCACCAACAGAATGACCCAGCCAGGACCTTCAGATAAACTTTTGCAAAAATTTTCTACAGGTTTTTAAATTTCTTACATAGACAGGATGCACTCCTCTAATCCAACTACCTTAATTTCTAGCTTAAGAGACTGAGATTACTTCCCTTTTTAGTAGTAAGGTGGACAAGTTACCCTGAACAAACCTCCTTCTAAAAACAAGTTCTGAATACATTTTCTGATGTCTTAAACACACTGATGAGCTAAAAAGAAAATAAGAAATAGTGAGGCCCCAAATCCAAGAGTTCAGAGGGATAAGCTAAACATTGCAAATAGCTTTTGTCTTAAGGACTTCATAAATAGATCTCCTAGTCTTAAAAGTGAACTTGAACTCTAGTTTTACAGCCTTGTGTAGGTGATGTGATAGGAGAGTAATCCAGGGCACTCAGAATGGAGGGTCTAGAAAAACCGACTGTAATGGGGTACAGAGGGTGGGTCCCCTGAGCTATTTTCCGCAAACCCTGTTTGGGGGAAGGGAAAAGTGGATGATACAGCATTTAAGATACTTTGCACAACAATGGCAGTTAAAAGCTGTGCTGCCACCCCAGGCAAAAGGTGTATGTGACTTTAAGGGCATATAGTGACTCATGACGTACCCAGGGGAGGCTGATGCCCCTGTGTCATGGGGAACTCTTGCCCTGACTAAAGATGGTAGCCAAAAGAAGATAAAAGATACAGGGGAACTGGCAAAAGTGGCACATCACAGGAGGGGCCCGACATGATGTCACATAGGAAGCTCTGGGCCAAGCACTTAAAATAAAGGCAGGCTGACAGAGAAGGGGATTCTGCAGTTCCATCCATGCTGTTGCAAAGGGTAGTAGCTCCTTCTGGAGAGCATTATGCTAAGTGAAATAAGCCAGGTGGTGAAAAGACAGATACCATATGATCTCACCTATAAGTGGAACCTAATCAGCAAAATAAACAAGCAAGCAAAATATAACCAGCAACATTGAAATAAAAAGCAAACTGACAGAGGGGAGGAGGGAGGGTGATGATATGGGAAAGGGAGGGGAAGGGCCATCAAGGAACATGCATAAAGGACCCATCAACAAATCCAAATGGGGGAAGGATTGAAGGTGGGAGGTGGGGTTGGGTGGGGCTGGGGAAAGTGGTGGTGGGAAAATGTTGACAAAAACAAACAAAAAAAAACAAAGTGGTCAAGGGGAGGTTGGGAGCAATGTGGGAAATTAAGAAGCCAAAGAAGTGGTGTGTGGAGCCTGTGGGCATGGACTCAGAGGTGTGGAATGATGAAATGGGGTGCAGGGCAGAGGGGATATGGGGGAGGAAAGTGGGACAACTGTAATGGCATACTCAATAAAATATACCAAAAAAAAAAAGAAGGCTGTGTCCTTACTCTGTCACTGTAATAAGTCTTAGTATTGAATACAACTCTATGCCGAGTCCCATGAGTTCTTTTAGAAATTTCTGAATGTGGGGTGGTCTTGAATACCCTGACACAGTCGCCATTCAGTGTTCTTCAGTCCTCTAGTATTCAAAATCCCATTGGCTTGCTTCACAAATACAATTGTGAGAATGTAGGTTTATTGAGCACTGAAATAATGGTTAAATGCTGAAGAAAAACCTCCAATATTCTGTTGCATGAAGCCTACTTATTTCATCATTTTCAATATCTTTTAGCAATAGGATAGTGCATGTTGAAAGAGCAAACAGCTTAATTATAGAACTCCATTGTTTAAAGGAATTTGTGGTATGCATTAAGAAAAGTATTGGCAAAATGCTTATCCCTTTAAGTGTCAAGGCTGTTCTTAAAAGGAAAAACATTATGAACAGGTAAAGAAATTCCCACTTGAAGTAGATAATTATTATGCCACTTGCCATGATTATCTATTGAAATGCTTTCATCCTTTGAAGAATTCTGTGGAGTTACTAAATACTCCTCCCAGTAAGGGAACAAGTGAAATTTTCATGTGTAATGTTGAAGCGGGGACTGAAAGTTGAAAACAGTGCTTTTCTTTCTTTCTTTCTCTCTCTCTCTTTCTTTCTTTTTCTTTCTTTCTCTCTTTCTTTCTTTCTTTTTCTTTCTTTCTCTCTTTCTTTCCTTCCTTCCTTCTTTCTTTCTCCTTCCTTCCTGCCTTCCCTCTTTCTCTCTTTCTCTCTTTCTCTCTTTCTTTCGTCAGTGAACATTTTTAAAAGTCATTGATCAGGAGATTCAATGCAATCCTGAAGAATGGAAAGCCACTTAACACCATGAAAGATGATATTGCATTTTAACAGATCAAATTTGGGGAGAAGTCTTCAGAGTTAATTTTACATGCCAGTACCTGCTCCATAAATTGGCTCATAACACTAATGATGAATGTGTTTGTTCACTAATGAATGTTCAATAGACAAAAGAATGAAGTGAGTTGGATGTGACCCTTGTAGAAGCTTTATGTTGCAACACAATGGAACTTAGACTATTACTGTAAGGGGTTTTATAAGCAAATTCTACAAAACAAGTACCCGCTAAGGAGAGCCAAATTGTTGCAGATGGAGAGGGGGTCCAGGCTCTTGGTGGATGTGAATAAAGAGTTGGACCGAACACACAGATATTATAAAGCAAAGCAAGTCAGAGATTTATTAAGGAAAATAAACTTCCAAGACATGGGAATGGGCCATCTCTGGCTAGGGAATGGCTCCTTTCTTTTGAACAGTTACAAGCTTTATAGGGGTTTTACTTAAACGTCTACACATGCGATTTCCTACAATCCTCCTTGATTGCCTACGCAGGCAGAAAACCACAATACTAATTACTATCAGGTGTCACAAGGCAATTCTCAGAAATCAGGATGCTGGCTGATGACAGCTGCAGGGCCTCAGGGTTTCCTATTCTATCTCCTGCCTCAAAATCGTCATGGAAATATACTTAAAAAGGCATGAAATTTAGACACTTCTGATATTTTGGATAAATAATTTTTAGTTTAATTATATTCCATGGAATATTTTTTATCTCAGTGTACATTTCATAGGCAATTAGAAATAATTTACATGTAACTAGGCATCTTGTGTTTTTAATTAAGTCCAGCAATCCTTGACACACAGGTTACTTGTCCAGAGACACAGCTAGTTAGTGACTGAGTCAGGATTTGAACCTTGGAAATCTTGCTTCAGAGTTTGTCTAAAAAACAACACTGACAGAAAAGAATTTTCAGGCTGGGATTCTGTTTCTAACTAAACTATCATTAAAGTTTGAAAATAAAAATAAAGACAAGTTTAACATGCAATGAATCTTTTGGCTGCAATGTATAGAAACACTGCTGCAAAAAAGATTAAACAAAAATAACTTTTCAAAAAATTATCCTGCATAAAGAAAGTTGAGAAGTAAGCTGACTCCAGGGCTCATAAATTCATTGGCTCAAAAATGACATGAAGGATGCAAGTTCTTCTCATCCCTCCACTCATATTTTGGTTATTGATTTTATCTCCTGGCCAAGAGCAAGATAAACACAGATGTTCCACATGCCATATCTGCACATATTAGTATCCAGAAGAAGTTGGTTCTGTGCCTCTTTTTTTTTTTTTTTATTCTCTGTTAGGAACAAGAAAACTTTCACCAGAACTCTCCCTGTAACATCTTATTTACCTAGACTGAATTCCATGTTCAATTTTGAACCAGTCGCTGGCACCAGAGTAAAATGAGGGGGGCATTAGCATTATTGGCTTTGACTAATTATCTGGAGTAAAATCGATGTTATCTAGCCAACCACAACATCCACAAAGCCTTAAAATTTTTCTCACATACATTTTTTTTTCTCAAGAAGCTATTCATGCGAAGTTCCACCAAAATATGGGAGTAAACCAACAAAGCACTCAGGACCGGGGCAGAGAATAGATTGCATCTCACACTGCACAATTTGAGTAGAGTTTAATGAAAGAACTATTTGCAAATGTGATTGCAGAGTTTAAGGAAATTTGCAAGGTCTGAGGCAGTAGCCCTGGGAAATTTCCTCTCCAGGGTCTGAAAGAGCACAGCAAAGCACAGGTGTTGCTAGCAATATAGCCAACCATGCAGCCAATAAAGTTTCCTAGGCTGTTGTGAGCTGAAGTGGTTGCAGAATGCATCCGGTGACCACCAGCATCTCTAGAGGTCACAGCTGGTGATGTGGGTGTGGGGTGGACTCTGGAAGCTGCCAGAGGTTACCAGCAGAATCGTGGTCCAAACTCAATAAAAACAGCATCAATCCAAAGCTGCAGTGGAAATGACAGCTAAGGAAATGTCAGTAATCTTTTAGATGTTAGAAACTGAATGGATAAGTGATAACTGATTTAGCAGACCTGTGAAAGTCGGAAACTAAATTAAAGAAGACCTATAAGAAACAAAGCAATTTGGGTCATAGATCCATCTAATTGGAGGCACTAGGTATCTCTGAACACAGGGGTGTAGGTCAGGGTTGGAGCAGGGGAGACAACTGACTAAATATCTTTCTTTCCTATTCATCTGTCAGTGAACCCTTGGGTTACTTCCATCTATTAGCTATTGTGAATAATGTTGCTATATTCGTGGGTGTACCAACATCTCTTCAAGATTCTGTTTCAGTTCTTTTGAATACATACTTCTACTTTTTGGCCATTATGAGTATTATAGCTGTGAACACTCATGCACAAGTCTTTGAGTGGACACGTTTTTATTTCCTTTCAGTAGCTACTTAAAACTGGAATTTCTGGGCTATCTGGTAAAGTTGTTTAACTTTTTAAGAAACAGCCAAATGGTTTTCCAAAGTGACTGCACCATTTTGCATTACTACCAGCAGCGCATAAGGGTTTCCAGTTCTCCACATCCTTGCCAATACTTGTCTGTCTTTTCATTACTAGTTGAAAGTCTTTAAGGTATAGGCGAAATGCCAGATTCCCCCCTCCACCACCACTAACCAGGAGGAAGACTAAGGGACTAAAGATGCTGAAGATGTGCTCTCTAGAAAATTTAACACAGAGAGACTGTGTTCAGGGCCATCTCTGGACCTAACTTCTCAGTTTTTAGTAAATAGAGGAGGATGGCAGAGCAAGTTTTAAGATATCAAGCAGAAACCATCAGGTGAATCCAAAGTGTGAAACACTCCAAATCTGTAAAATAACTAGTATGGTCTCTTCAAAAGTTTTTTTTTTTTTTAAAGGAGAGAGACTCTTCTTGATTAAAAGAGACAAGAGATATAACAATGAAATAAAATGCATGGGATTTAATTGTATCCTACTCTGAGGGGAAACATCTTTAAAAGACATTTTGGGAGCACATACAAAGAGCAAATATGGCAAAATGTTAGTGACTGTTGAATCTTGGTGTTGACAAAACACATTCCTTATACTATTCTTATATGTATGAAAATGTTTACTAAAAAGGATTGGAATAAAAAATTCCATTTGGAAAAAGATGAAAATATTTTATATCAAATATCATATCCTGCTGGGCAGAAATATCAAGAAAATATCTTTGGCCAACCAATATAGCAGCCTACACTTCTGTCAATTCCCTAATTCCTCCTCAGGTTTTATTACTTTCTTGTCAATAACATCCTCCTTGGAATCTGGGGGATTAACAGTGAAACCACCACTGACCTCCTTTCCCACCTTAATTATTTGAGAACTTGTAGACAATTTAAAAGCATAGGTGGTAACAGAGCACAGATAACCCTCTCTCTTTAAAAATCCTTTGGGAAAAAGATTTTGAAGAGCTCTCTTTCACATCAGACTTCAGGGTCCTAGTTTATTATCTACAGGCTTGGAGTTCCGCATTAAGAATACATTTCCTGTTCTGTCAAACCTTTGGCTCATAACTAGCTACATTTTATTTTTGTTTTTTGTCTGTCTCACTCCGCTCCAACCTCCATGTCAAGACACTTCATCTTCAAATCCCCTATAGCACGTAGCATATGTGCTTTACAAAGAATAGGTGCTAAATATTTCGAATGAATGAATGAACAAGTGAAGTTGAGAGAGGACTTAACAAGAAAACAGAGTGGGTAACATAGAAAAGGCTGATATAAAGAGAGAGATTTTTCTGACGATATCTGAAGGTTTCCTCTCCGAACACGGACCTTCTCGGAATTGGCAACCGCAAGGGCACTGAGAGCCCTTGGAAGTCATTCACCCTTCCCGCCCACCCACAGCACAGCTCCGATGAACTCTTTCCACTCAGCGAGCAACATCCCGTCCTTTACCTTGAGGACAGTAATTATTTTTCCCATTTATTAAAAACGCATTCACCTGTAAAAAGCAATTCTTCCAAAGTGGTGCAGTCGGGTTCGGAGCACCACTGAGCTGCTCTTGGAGCTGCTAATTAAAGTGAATTCATCAGCACCGAAAGTCAAGCCAGATGTTAGGACGCCAAAGAGCTCAGTGCCAACAGCTCTGGCTTCTTGTGTCAACATCTTTTTGTTTTCAACGATCTAAAAGGAAATGAAAATAATGTTTAGTTGGAAGCAGTGGCTCAGATTTCGGGTGCTTCCCTCTTCCCTGACCTGAAGAGTCTCTCATTTGTGAACTCCACGGAAATCTATCCTCAAAATGGAAACTTGGAAGGGACAATCAGAAAACCCCAGTCCTTGTAACATTCTTCAGAAAATTTCACCCGAGTCTGGTGACAGAATTTCTAGATTAACTCATGTACACCCCAGTTTTCCCCAATCCCGACCATCTTTTGCAGCACTGATTCAAATCCTTAGTGTATCATGCCGCCCCTGGCAGAGGCTGGCAAGCGCGAGCAGCCTTCTTTTGTAAGACAAGCAGAGCCCCCTTGTGGTCTACTTGGGAAATCTGTTTGAGGCTGCAGTCCCAGAATCTGTGTTAAATGATGACCAGAGAGTGAGGAGACAGAATGAGTAGGAAAGTAGGCGGTATTACCAAGGAACCTCGGAAGAAAAGGTATTTATTGTGTTAAAAAAAAAAGTAGTCTCCATTGGCAACTACGTTTAGGAAATGCTGAGTTAAAACAACTTCTCAGATGCTCTAATACATGCAAATTGTGAATCTTTCAGAGCGGTATATTAGGCAGTATTTGTTTTTAATTTTGATTTATTGATTTTGAAATATCGATTGATTGATTTATGGAAAAAGTGAGAGAGAGACATCAATGTGTTGTTCTACTTATTTATGCATTCATTGGTTAATTCTTGTATGTGTCCTGACCAAGGATCAAACCCGCAACCTTGGCGTATTGGGATGATGTTCTAACCCACTGACCTACCGAGCTAGGGCCCAGGCAGTATTTTAAAAATTGTTATCAGGGAGCCGTTTTTATATGAAGCATATCAAAGTTTGGAATTTTGTGATCTAAAATTGATTAATTGTTTAGTGACAGAAGGTGAATGACAAAGAAATCACAGCTATTGATATGTGGAAATATTCCTCCAGTATTAGAGGAATTTCATTATCAAAGAACAACAATGTTCTTTAATGACAACACTAACCCAAAGGGTGAGGGTGTGGAATCTTTCAGTTGGACAGCTCCTTTGAGTACATTTGGAATAACTCAAAGCAGGACATTCCTTTCTAACGTTCTTGAAAGATTGTCACAGCCAGTATTTGACAAATGCCATGGACCTCACCATCTTTGGAGCTCACCAACTTGAGCTCCAAAGCTTGAAACAAGTAATTCCTTTTTTGTCCAACTCTGTAAGAAAGTATTTTCTTATACCAATCTAAAGTTAGCCTCTCTAGCTTACACAAAGTGGTGTTAGCTCTGCTGTTTGAAGCTCCACAGAGCAACTGATCTTTTTTCCCTCTGTCTCACAAATTTGAATGGTTGTTACTTCTCAAAATCTTCAAGAGAGGCTTCCCCAGTATCTTCTACCATGTGGTACCTTGATGCGGTTTTCAGACCCCTCAGGCTTATGGTCACCCTCTTAAACACCGTTCCTTTGTATCAATGTTCTGCTTTCTAAGTTTGTAGCTTGGAACTGGATACAGACAGCATTTGAGCATCAGCTGATCAGAGCAAAGGGCAGTGTGACTATCTGGATAGTGTACAAATATAAAAAATGTTTATTCTAATGAAGTGTAAAAATATATCAGGGTTTTGGGCTTCAGAGGCAGTAATATCCTGAGGCAATGAAATCTCTCAGGTATGTTTACATTGTTGCTAAGTTAGGAGTCCCATGTTCTATTCATTTGTACCTGTGTTTTTTTAAACAACATAAGTACTTCATTAGGTCCTCATAAATTTAATTTAGATGGTGTTAGCCCATCATTTTAGTTTGTTGAGATATTCTTCCCTTCCACTCACCTGTTTGTTCAGTAAAGTTTTATTGGACAGCCTTTTTGTGCTGATCATTTGTTAGGTTCTGGGGATTCAAAGACATTGTCCCTATTCAAAAGAGCTTACCATCTAATGGGAGGGCTTTGATAATCGTTTTCATAATGCGGAAGGGCCTTATGGTTGTCACTGGAAGCCTTCCTCCAAAATTAGATTGACCCAAACTCCAACATTGTTTGGTTGGGATGGTTCTAAAAGATAAAACTTTCTCTGAAGTTATCACGAGAAGTTGATCAGGTGTCTTGTTGGAAAGAAGATGAGGCCTACATTATTATTTTTCTTTGTGTGTGTGTGACATTTTATTCTTAGTTTATGAATTCATAGGATATTCAAATTTCACTACACAAATGGTAATGAAATTTCTGGGTCGAGAGAGATACACAGGCTGAAATTTTTGATACGTAGATAGAGTTTCTTAATTGGAATTGAGGAGCAGGCTTTGGGAAATCCATAGACTTCTTGAAATTGTAGACATCATCTGAAGTGCGAAAGCATGTGTAGAGTTTTCTAAAATTTTAGATTCTCATGACGTCTCTTAGAATAAAAGATGCCTGAGGGTAGAGGATGCATGTCCCCTGGTCCAGAATACTGAACGTCATGTCTATAACTACCAAGCTTTGTCAAATTGAGTGTTTTAAAATAACTTTAATCCAACAAGTCGATGTACCTGGGATCTTTTTAAAAAAATTTTAATCCTTGCCTGAGGGTATTTTTTATTGACATTAGAGAGGGAGGGAGGAAGGGAGAGTGGGGGGGGAGAGGCATTGATGTGAGAGAGAAACATCAACTGGCTGCCTCCCATATGTACCCCAACTGGTGACTGAACCCGCACCTAGGCATGTGTCCTGACTGGGAATTGAACCTGCAACCTTTTGGTGTACAAGACAATGCTCCAACCAACTGAGCTACCCAGCCAGGGCAACCTGGGATCTTTTTATACACTTAACTCATTTTTTTCCTTTTAAAATTGAATTTATTGGACTGACACTGGTTAACAAAATTATACAGATTTCAGGTGCACAGTTCCACAACACATCATCTGTACACTGTACTGTGTGTTCAACATCCCAAGTCCAGTCTCCTCCTATCACCATTTATCCCTCCTATACCCTCCTTCATCTCCTCAGCCCCCCTCCCCCCAGCAATCACCATGCTATTGTCCGTATCCATGAGTTTTTTCTCTATTTTTCCTTTTTTTGCTCAGTCCCTCCACCTTCCC
Source organism: Mormoops blainvillei (assembly GCA_004026545.1). Lineage (NCBI taxonomy): Eukaryota > Metazoa > Chordata > Mammalia > Chiroptera > Mormoopidae > Mormoops > Mormoops blainvillei. The sequence goes on from PVJD01002291.1 coordinate 36,450, forward strand.
TCGCAGCCCCCCAGCCCCACCCTGACAGCTGTCAGCCAGCTCTCTATCTATGAATCTGTCTCTATTTTGCTTGTTAGTTAGTTTTGTTCATTAGAACATATGAGTGAAATCATGTGGTATCTGTCTTTCCCTGACTGGCTTATTTCACTTAGCATAATATCCTCCAGACCCATTCATGCTATTGCTAAGATTTCCTTGTGTTTTATGCCTGGGTAGTGTTCTGTCATGTAGATGGATCACAGGTTTTTTTATCCCCTTGCCTACTGATGAACTTGGCCTGCTTCCAGATCCTGACTATTATAAACAATACTGCAAAGAAAATAGGGGTGTGTACATTTTTTTGATTAGTGTTTGGGTTTCTTCACATATATTCCCAGAAGTGGAATCTCTGGGTCCTAAGGCAGTTCCATTTTTAATTTTTTGAGGTAGCTTCATACTACCTTCCCCAGTGGCTGCACCAGTCTGTGTTCCCACCAACCGTGCCTGAGGGCGCCGCCGACTTTCTCCACACCCTCACCAGCCCTTGCTGTTTGTTGATTTATTGACGAGAGCCGTTCTGACGGGTGGGAGGTGATATCTCATTGTGGCTTTAATTTGCATTTCTCTGATGACTAGTGACATTGAGCATCTTTTCATATGTCTATTGGCCATCTGTATGTCCTCTTTGGAGAAGTATCTATTTGGGTCCCTTGCCCATTTTTTAATTAGATTGTTTGGTTTTTTGTGTTAAGTTTTATAAGTTCTTTATAAATTTTGGATATTTATCCCTTATCAGATATATTATTGGAAAATATGTCCTCCCCTTCAGCGAACTATCTTTTTATTTTATTGATGGCTTCCTTTGCTGCGCAAAATCCTTTTAGTTTGATGTAGTCTCATTTGTTTATTTTTCCTTTTGTTTTCCTTGCCCAAGGAGATATATCGGAAAATATATTGCTATGAGAAATGTCTGAGACTCTACTGCTTATGTTTCCTTCTAGGACTTTTATGGTTTCGAGTCTAACATAAGCCTTTAATCCATTTATTCTTGTGTGTGGTATAAGAAGGTGCTCTAGTTTCTTTTTTTTTCAAAGTATCTGTCCAATTTTTCCAGCACCATTTACTGAATAGACTATCTTTGTCCCATTGTATGTTCTTGCCTCCTTTGTCAAATATTAATTAACCTTTATTAATTAAATGTTAATAAGGGCATGGGTTTATTTCTGGGCTCTCTATTCTGTTCCATTGATCTATATGTCTGTTTTTATGCTAGTACCATGCTGTTTTGATTACTATGGCCTGGTAGTAGAGCTTAATATCAGGTAGCAAGATTCCTCCAACTTTGTTCTTCTTTCTCTCATTCTTGTAAGGTCTTAATATTTCTGTGTTCCCTAAATGTCCCACTCGCCTCGCTCTCCAACCAGACTACACTCTGAAATAGGAATGGGAAAGAAGAGAGCCCAACAATTTTCAAGTTCAAAACGAAGAGGACACTGCCTCTGCTGCGGAGGGGGAAATGAGTGATGTTGACACTTGAGGATAGTTTTAGAGGCAGCTCAGAGGTCGTTGGGTCAGTGGCAGGAGATGTCATTTACCCCTCATATCCAGAAGTGCACACATGGCAGTTAATGTGTTTGAATCTTTCAAACTGGTGGCCAGGTTGCAATGACTGATGACATCACAGGCTTCTGACTTTCCCGATTGTAAAGACCAAACTCCATGGGGCTTGGCAGCAGAAGTGCACGACAGCATCTTCTCAGAGCTTGCACCGCTCTTAACTTCTGCTCAGCTTCAAGAAGGGGTAATGGCCTGTGTTCACCCAGAATCTAGAACAAAGGTTTGGACGGACGCTACTCTCGGATAATTCAGACATCTGCTCCTCTATGTTAGAAGGTGCGGTGCTCGATGGTATATGCGGGAGGTTGGAACGCGGTGGCGAGGCAGAGGGTCCCGGCAGTCTTAGGGTGGCAGTGGTTCGACTGTGGCGACAGCGGCTTCCCTTGCGTCTCAGCCCGAAGCTGGGTCGGCTCACCAGAGCACCGCCTGCAGGAACCGTGAGGTGTGTCAAGGTCCACATCATTAACCCAAGAAAGTGTCTTCCACATTCAAAAATACAATTAAAAAGGATGAATTACTCAAACCCTAAAATACATACACAAATCAACTTAACTGTATATCAGATCACTAATCTAACGTCAGAGAAAAAATATTCTGGTAATTATTTAAAACAATATAATCTGAGTTGAAAATACCTTGAGGACAAAAAGAACTGCAAAAAAATCTTGATTTTACTTAGGAGGTTTGTTGCTAGCAAAACAATCAGTATTATAATTCTGAGACTATTTTGTGTATATTCGTAGGGTAGAACAAATAAGTGAATATAATGATATTTTTGTAACCAAGTTTTTCATTGTGGAAGAATTTGAAATGTGAAAAGGTGAGAAAGAGCCAGGTGGTAATGGATTTGAATTGGAGGTAATAATATAAACTCAACATTTAAAAAAATATATATAGTGTATATTCCAGTTTTGCCCACTAAACAGGCTTAGCAACAATAATGCTCCAATAGCTAGGATGCCCAAAATTCATTTTTTTAAACATCATTCCTCACTAACAGGAACCAGGGTTCCTTAGCAAAATAGCTTATTCCAAGAAAATATAAGATATGCCTGGAAAATCCTGTTGTGCCAGAAAGCAAGGACATGTTCAAAGACTGTCAAAAGAACACAAAAGGCAGTTTGCAGAGGTTCCCATGGGCAAATTCAGGATAATTTAACCATGAAAATTAACAGTGACAGTAATGAATTAAAATGGACTATAAAAAAAAGAATCCATTTGTGTAGATACCGAAACCAGAAAGAGAGTGGAATGGGGAGATAAACTTTTTTTTTTTTTTTTACAAAAGAATATCAGCTAATAAGTGTGGAAAAAACAAAATTTTCTTAAATCACTATTTTGCCATATATTTCCAATGTAATAATAATCATTAATTGATTAATTCAGGGAAATATCAATATATGCCCAAACTATTGAGGGGAAAAAAAAGTGTGTGCATGATCTCTAAGTATCACCTACTAATTACCTACTAATGACAAAGGAAAAAAGGAACATTTGTAATGGAGCAGTGTCATGGACACTGCCGTAGCACTTCATCCAATGTAGAATTACCCCGTGTGACATTCTACTACACATCTACTAGCCTGGGCAGAGTGAAAAAGACTGACAATGATACATGCTGCCCAGGGGGTGCTGCAGCTAAACTTCTCATACGGTGCTGGTGGGCATGCAAAAGGGCTACGGTCACTTTGGAAAACAGCTTGACTGATTCCGATAAAGCTAAGTGTACAGTTACTGTGCGACGCCGCAGTCCCATTCCTGGGCATTCACTTGAGAGAAATGTAAACAAGTCTACGTGAATGCTCACAGCAGCTTTACTCATAATAGCTGAAACCTAGAAATCAGCCGACTGTCCATCAACGAGTTATGGAATAAACAATTTTTGCTAGGTTCATATAACGAAAGGCTAATTGACAATAAGAAGGAACAAACTGTTGGTACATGCAACAACATGGATAAATCCCAAAAGCATTATGCTAAACGAAAGAAGCCAAACACAAAGGCTCTATATTCTATAATTCTATTTATTTAACGTGCATGAAAAGGCCAAACTATAGTGACAGAAAGCAGATCAGTGTTTATCAGGATTTGGGAATTGGGGATGTGAGGGAACTTTGGGGGATGATGGCAACATTCTATATCTAGATTTAAATGGTGGTTATGTAAGTGTATACATTTCAAAACTCATGAAACTATACACTAAAAAGAGTGAATCGTACTATATGTAAATTGTTCCTTATAAGCCTAGCCAAGACTTAGCAACACCAATAACTGGGAAAAAAGACATCACGTGCTTCCTGATGTGAAGTATGGGATGTGTTACCTCTGTGGTATTCTTGCTAAAAATAACCAACATCTAGCCACAGGGAAACAATCCGACCCATCCAGCCAATGGGACATTCTGCAAGACAGCTGGTTTGGGCTCTTAAAAGGTCAATGTCTAAAAGACAAAAAAAAAATTAAAATAAAATAAAATAAAGCAAGGTGGGAGAGGGGAGCTATTATAAATAAAAAGGGACTTAAGAAATCTAATAATCAAATGCAATGGGAACTTTAACTGAATACTGAGAATGTTAATAAAAATAACTATAAGGGACATTTGGGGGTTTAATTTGGGAAATCTGAATATGACTATATATTAAATAATTCTATTGATTCTATTAACGTTTAAGATTCTATTGATTCTATTAACTTTTTAGATGTCATAATAGTATTTTGGTTCTTTAGAGAATACCTTTGTTCTTGGGAGATATGTGCTAATATATATATATTATAGTGTTATGATAGCTGCAATTTACTTTCCAATGGTTAAACTAAAAGAATGTAAGTGAGGTGAGGGGGAGGCAGATATTACAAAACACTGGTGAATTTAGAAGATTGTACATATTTTATGTGCTTTCATTATACTCTCCTTTCAAATTTAAATGTTAGAAAATTTTCAAAATACAAGGATGACAGAAAACATTTTTTTGTAAAATTTAGACATTTAATTGGCTGGAACTTCAGTTACATGGAAAATCCATATATTTAAATAGAACAACTTATTACAGAAAATGAAGTTTTCCTTACCTGTTCACCCATTACTTACTTTATATTTTTTAGATTTATTTTATTTTCATTATTTTAAAGTATATTTTATTGATTATACTATTACAGTTGTCCTGTTTTTTTTCTCCCCTTTATCCTCCTCTGGCCTGCATTGCCCCCATACCAGCATTCCCCCCCACCCCCGCTTAGTTCATGTCCGTGATTTGTACCTATAAGCTCTTTGGCTTCTCCCTTTCCTATACTGTTCTTAACCTCTCCCTGTCTATTTTGTGCCTACCAGTTATGCTTCTTATTCCCTGTATGCTTTTGCTCCATTCTCCTTCCTCCCCCTCCCTGCTGATAACCCTCCAAATGTGATCTCCATTTCTGTGATTCTGTTCCTGTTCTAGGAGTTTGCTTAGTTTGTTTTTGTTTTTTAGGTTCAGTTGTTGATAGTTGTGAGTTTATTGTCATTTTGCTGTTCATAGTTTTGATCTTTCTCTTTTTCTTAGATAAGTCCCTTTAACATGTCATATAATAAGGGCTTGGTGATGATGAACTCCTTTAGCTTTACTTTATCTGGGCAGCACTTTATCTGCCCTTCCATTCTAAATGAGAGCTTTGCCAGATAGAGTATTCTTGGATGTAGGTCTTTGCTTTTCATGACTTTGAATACTTTTTCCAGCCCCTTCTTGCCTATAAGGTTTCTTTTGAAAAATCATCTGACGATCTTATGGGAACTCCTTTGCAGGTAACTATCTCCTTCTCTCTTGCTGCTTTTAAGATTCTCTCCTTATCTTTAACCTTGGGTAATGTAGTTATGCTGTGTCTTGGTGTGTTCCTCCTTGGATCCAACTTCTTTGGGACTCTCTGAGCTTCCTGGACTTCCTGGAAGTCTATTTCCTTTGCCAGATGGAGGAAGTTCTCCTTCATTATTTTTTTAAATAAGTTTTCAATGTCTTGCTCTTCCTCCTCTCCTTCTGGCACCCCTATGATTCGGATGTTGGAGTGTTTAAAGTGTCCCAGATGTTCCTCAGCCTCATCTAATTTTTTTGAATTCTTGTTTCTTCATTCTGCTCTGGTTGGTTGAATGTTTATTGCTTCCTTCTGCTCCAAATTGTTGATTTGAGTCCCGTTTTCCTTTCCTTCACTGTTGGTTCCCTGTGTGCTTTTCTTCATTTCACTTGGCACAGCCTTCGCTTCTACCTCTATTTTACAACCACCCTCAATCATTTCTGTGAGCACCCAGATAACCAGGGTTTTGAACTCTGCATCTGATAGGTTGACTATCTCCTTGTCCCTTAGTTCTTTTTCCGAAGTTTTGATCTGTTCTTTCCTTTGTACCATATTTCTTTCTCTCAGTGCACCTATTACATTGTAGGGGGCTGAGCCTTAGGTCCTGCCAGGGCGGGGCAAACCAAATCACTGTGCTGTGGCACTGTATGTGGGTGAGGGGTCAGAGAGGGAAAAATGCCACTGGCTAGCTTACTCGGCTCTCACCCCACTTTCTGTCACTTTTCTCGCTTCCCACAAGCAGATTGTGCCCTTTCACGTGCTGATTCCCTGATGGGTGGGTTTGTGTATGTTCTAGGATCCTATGGGCCCCGCCAATGGACTGTCTTGTGAGACTGGGAGTTTCTCCTGCCATTACAACCTTCACAGATTTTTACAGTGAGAGGTTTTGAGGTTTACTTTTCCTCACTGAAACCCTGGGTTGCATGGCCTGTCTCGCTCCCTGGTTGTTCCTTCTGGCTTATCCACCCATGAATGTGAGATATCCCCATTCACCAGTCAACAGCTAACCCCTGCTTCTAGCCATCGGGCTGCATACCCTCACCACCCCAGCTTCCTGTCTCGGCCCCTCCTACCAGTCTGGATGACTGTTTCTTTAACCCCTTGGTTTCAGACTCCCATACAATTCAATTTTCTGGCAGTTCTGGTTGTTTTTTGTTTTTAAATTTGTTGTCATCCTTCTTTTGGTTGTGCAAAGAAGAGAAGCATATCTACCTTCATCTTGGCTGGCCGGAAGCCTGATAATTGTTAAATCCCTTACTTACTTTAAAAAGAACTAGCTCAGCTGAGGATTATCCATTTTTTTTCCTTCTAAAACAGCCTAGGAGAATTGGAAATGCTGAAGCAATCATTTTCTTGAGCTAAAGTACATTTTTTTTTTTAGGTTTGGCCAACCTGACTGACTATATAAAGCAAATATATATACAGTCAAAATGAACTGCCCAGGGGAAATTGACAAACTTGTCATCATAGTGGGAGATATTAATATCCTCTCAGTAATTGACAGGTTAGACATATGGAAAAGCAATCAGCAAGTACTACATAGAAGATCTGGGGAGGACAATAATATAGAAATTGTAACAGCAAAACTGAAGAAAAGGCTTTTTTTCCATGCATAAATAAAACATTCATAAAAATTGGCCATGTGGTAAGCCATAAAACAAGTCTCAAATTTCAAAGAATCAGCCCCCAAGAGAACACATCCGCTAATCACAATACAAGATAGAGATTAATAACAAAAGGATAGCTTTTCAAATATAACTTTTCAAATTTACATTTGAAAATACAAAGACACAAATAATTCTAGGTCCTTGACAAAAAATTAGTGAAAATTAGGAATGTCTTAGAACTCACCCATCCCTAACAGAAAAGATCTGCTCATCAAAGCGTGTTGAGATACAAGTAATGGGTGTACCCAGGGGAACACTTATAGCTGTAAATTGTTATAATGGGGTAAAAGTGTCTTAGCCTGGGTTTCCCAGGAAGTATCACCAAATAGAGCAAAGCACTCTGTTGGCGGAGAGTGATGGGATGGGGTGGGCAGGAGTGAAAGAGAGAGCGACGGAAAGGAGAGTGGACCATGTGAAAATAGGCAGTTTGTGTTGCTACTGGAGATGCCCTGGGTCCTTATTTGAGGAGCTGTTTGAAATGCCTCTCTGGTTGTACATGGTGAAGAGAAAGAGGGAGCATGTATCCACAGGCTTCATCCGCCATCTGTCGGAAACTTGCCCCAGAGGCTGTGCAGCCTTCCACATTCCCCAGCGGAGCGTCCAGGGCAGCAGGCAGCGCGGTAAGCCTAAAGCGAGGCGCCATCGGTTTCAATCGCAGGAAACCTGACGGGAACCCACACATTGACTAGAAAGTTGCAGTTGTCCCTACCAAGGACCAGTCTTTTCCCTCCTAGATGCATCCGAAAGAAGCTCAAAAATATGCACCAGAAAAGTGTCCCTAAAAGCTCAATTTGTAATTTCACAAAATCAGAAACAACTTAACACCCATGAAGAGTAGAACGGATTAAAAATGATGGTATCATCACAAGGAACAATGTAGAACAATGAAAATGAATGAACTTGCAGCCAACACATCTCAAGAATGACACTGAAAGAAAAAAAGCCAGTAACAGAAAAACATAAGCAATGTGATTCTATTTATATTAAAGGTCCTCAACATATAAAACTTAATGATGTATGATTGAAGTCTCCACATACATACACGTGCAAAGCTATATAGAAAAGTGAAGGAATGATCGATATAAATTTTCAGGATAGCTGTTACATCTTAAAGGAGAGGAAAGGGTGCAGTGGGGAAGAGGGAAGAATCAGAGGGTCTTCAAGACTGCTAGTACATTCTATTTCTAATGCTGAGTGCAGTGTACACAGAATTCATTTTGTTCTTAAAAACTGTACGCATGCATTATATATTCCCTGGTGTGATATGCTTCACAACAACAAAAATAATAGTTTTTAAAAAGATTTCATGGGCTATTAACACTGAACAAAGAAGTATGAGTAATCATGTACATCTAGGACTTCAAAGTTAAGAAACTGGATTTCCTTATACTTAATTTTTTAAAAGATTTTATTCATTTATTTTTAGAGGGGGGAAGGGAGGGTGAAAGACAGGGAGGGAAACATCAATGCATGGTTGCCTCTTGCATGCCCCCTACTGGGGACCTGGCCTGCAACCCAGGCACGTGCCCTGACTGGGAATCAAACCGGCGACCCTTTGGTTCACAGTCTGATGCTCAATCCACTGAGCCATACCAGCCAGGGCGGATTTCCTTATATTTTAAAAACAAAACCATAGATTTTCAGCACTAACTGAAACCAATAGACACAGCCTGTCCGGACTGCTGGGAGAGGCCGAGGGCAGGGAACAGGAGCGGCCGCCGGGGTACATAGGGCAAGGCCATGGGAATGAGACCTGGAAGCCTCTTGTGCACCAAGCCATGCTCCCTGGGGATGAAAGTCAGAGGTTCGAATACTAAGGTCATGGTGTGCAGGCAATCAAAGAATGCTTTGGCAAAAGGGGGCCATGGCAAAGGACATTGAATTTCCACAATTCCAGGTCCCACAGGCATGAGGCCATGTTGCCCAAGTAACCAAGCACGTGCCTTGCAGAGGTTCTGCTCCTGGCTGCAGGTGCCTAGTCCCTTCTGATGAGGCCGCCCTTGGCTCTGCCTGAGAAGCCATGCTGAGTTTTCAGAGTCCGTTTACATAGGCTTTTGGTTCAGTGGATTTGTACCAGTGAGCTCCAGGTGTGGGCAACTCGCTGCTTATGGGGACTGGGTCATGGGAGGTGCAGAGCTGACAGAGTACCATAGGAGTCTCTCCCATCTGCCACGAGGGCAACAGGGGGAGGTTCTTACACTGAGCACATGCAAGGCTAGCAAGAGAATTGGATACAGGAAAAAGCCCTCCTGTCCCTTCCTGGTACCAGATTGGGGGTAGGACTAGGAGAAAGCAGGCACATGAGCAGTAGAAGTTAAAATGGCAGCAGGGTGGGGCTGCTGGACCAAAGGGGCCTGTCAGTCTAGCCTGGGGAAAGAAGGAATTGGCTGGGAGGTGGAACCACCCAGAGTACAAGAAAGCTGGGGAAGTTAATTGGTCATTTTGAGAAAGTACCTGGTCCTCCCACACCCAAAGCTAATATAAACCCAGGGGAACAAAGAAACTCTCCCTTGTTTGTTGCTCACTGCTCAGGATGCACTCAGATGGTGCACTGGCCTGTCCTCTGCACAGGCCCCATGACCTTAACAGTCTCCAGGAGAGAGTGACTCTCTCTCTCTCTCTCTCTCTCTGACCTGGTGGAGCATTTGCCAGTGCATTTGTGCACCCTCTGTCCCAGGAGCATGGGACCTCCAGGAGGGAGCCCGAAGCTGGACAGCAGCTGGGAACAAGTTAAGCTACCTGGATGATCACTTAGCAGCAACCTCAGGCTCCAAAGGACGGCACTTTAAACTGAGCAGGAACTCTGGGCGCCGCCTTTTGTTTCAGCCTTGCTGAGGATGGCTGGGTTTTGTCTGGGTTTTGTGAGAAGAGCTTTGAGATGGAGAGTCCCCCACTCTCCCAGATCATTTAGCATCTGAATAAAAACATCTTTCCTTTCTCCCCAGCCCCTGCCTCTAGAATTTGCCTTTTGGCGGCAGCGGGCACCAAAACTCCCATTTTTGTTTGGTAACACATTTACTTAAGATAAATTAATACTACATTCTTTGTGCTTTGGTCCCAGCTTATTTAATATAAATGTGAATTGATTCTTTTTATCATCTTTCAATTTTTATCATCTTTCTCACTTGAGCCTGAAGGTATAAATTGTTTACATTTCCGGCCCTGTTATAATCAAATGATTATAATATTTATAACCTTTATATTCAGCAAATGGTGCCTGTTCACACATCACTTTTTAAAAGATATAATGGAGCAATAGCTTTTTGTTAAGAACAAAACACCTGTGTGCCTAGAGGAACACATTTGAAAGGATTTTTTTGTTGTTACTGTTACAGGTTATGCTTTTAAGATAGTGGAAAACATTGTTAAAATTATTAAAATAATATAGCCTTGGACTTTTCTTAATTTGCATTCTCATTCTAGAGAGAATTAGGGTAATGGTAAAAAGTTGCCAGAAACATGGACAGCTCTTCTGCTTTGCAATTATACCCTAGAGCCACTGACCAGCCAGCCAGATAATTGACCGAGCCCTTCCCCTGTGCCAGGGACCCTGCACCGCATTCACTACACCCAGGCAGAGGTCTCCTTTTGGCCTCCAGTCCACAAGCCAAAAAATCCTGTGGCTGTTCCTGAGCTAGTGCCCTACCCCAAGAAGGCTTTATGCAGAGGGTTAAAAGAATACTACAATTTACTTGAATTAAGACCAAATTTTATCAAGGTGAGATTTTAAATGGAACCAGTATTATTAAATAACCAGAGGCAACCCATTAATGTCTTCCAACACTCTTCTTCAAGGCACTACTTCTCTCAGGTGGCCAAATATCTCTCGTAGTCCAAGGAAGTCCTCCAAAGAAGAGTCACACATGAGTCATGTGTACCTGAAGTCAAAGCGCATTGAGGCCGGGGGAGGGGCCAGTAAAAGTGATCATCTGGAGCACCAGAGGTGTCCCACTCTGCCCTTCAGGACCTTACCTAGGAAGAAGTGATATGAGAATTCTAGGTGATTGGGCAGGTGCCAGTCGGGGGCGGCAAGTCAGCCAGCCAGGACCCTAAAGGGCCCACGTGTGCCCAGCTCATCCCTCAGTTGTGATGCTACCCAGGGGCTCTCTGGCTTCTCTCTTGAGGCTTTGGGCATGGCTGCCTGAAACCAGAGCCCCCTGGTTTGTTCAGCCTCAGCTCCCTGAGAGGCACACTCAGGCGGAGCTCGCCTCTAAGCCTGGGGAGTTTGTGTGGTCTCTTTACCCCTGGTGGAGTCACTAAAGGCTATCAGGTTTCAGGACTTGCTTGGGATTCCAGGATCAGAGGATTGAAGGAAACTGCCTAGGTGGCCACATTTTTAAAAGAGAATTATTGTTCACTTTAATTCCTGCAGGAGCCCTTCTGATTCGCTGGTGCTAATTGACTCTGGCGAATCCCTCAAAGGAGCCAACTCCTCATGCTAAAGCAGCTGAACGGGTTCTGCCCCACCCTCGATTCTCTCCCCTGCCTCTAACTCCCACCCCCGTCATTGCGTCTTTTTTCTCCCCACCGCCATTTTTGTCTTTCTGCCCCACTGTCCCTCTCGCCGCCGAGTGACCGGTTGTTGGAGCTGGCAGCACTGAGACACAGGTGCAGCCGCCCGTCCCTGCCAGGTCTTGCTGCCCCGCCCCCAGCAGCTGCCCGCTCCTGGGCATTTCAAAGGTCCAAGCGAAGAGGAGGAAATAGAAGCTGGCTCTGCCAGGCCAGCCTGAGTGCTGGCCAGCGGCCGTCATCAGCCTGTCCTGGGAAATCAAACTGAGAATTTCCAGCCAAATTCAAATCATGGATCCTGTTAGGAGTTATCCGGATTCAAATTCCAAGTCTCCAGATTGGCAGGATGTACTAAAGCTTGTTCGTACATGAACAAATTTTTTAAAAAATCCTCTTTCCAACAGCTGATTGGACCTAATACTTAGAAAAAGAAGAAAACAGTCTTTGCCGTGTCAGTGCTGTGATGCTAACTATACCTTCCAGTAAAAACATTACACGGCCCCTGAGACCTGACTGGAACCTGGCTCGGCCGTGCTTCACACTCAGGAGGCTGCTGGGCACACAGGGTACTATACTGCTCCAATCGCTACCCCGCAGCTCAAGGCACAGAGACATTAGGCTGTGCTTTTATTTCCTTGAGGACTTCGGTTACTTTTCTTTATCATATTGATGAGTATTGCGTTTCAGTACAAACGTAGAAAGCTTCAAGGAATTTTACACTCCTACAACCTTTTGTGATCTAATCCCAGGACATCTAGTGAAGAAAAGCAGTTTTTGGGGTGGGCGCTGTCAATCATACTGTGTTGCCAGCATTAGCTAAGGAAAATCATATACGCACTATTTATGCAATTTAGACTGTACAAGGAAATGTTTATAATTACAATACCAAGAAGTCAAACATGCTATAGAGCAAAATGTATAAGGAGATAAGCATAACATGTGATGAAGTAGTTATCTTTTTACCTAAAATTTCCTTTCATTCAAAGAACCATCAATGACTATTTAGGGATAGTGATGAAATTGAGTGAGTGCACATATTCAGTCAACTATTATTTGACCAGGGATCCAAGAATCCTCAACAGGGAAAAGAGAGTCTCATCAAATAATGGTGTTGGGAGCGTTGCTGGAACTTCTGGCCAAGGTGGAGGCATAGGTAGATACACTTTGTCTCCTTGCACAACCAAAAGAAGGACAACAACAAATTTAAAAACAAAAAATAACCAGAACTGCCAGAAAATTGAACTGTATGGAAGTCCAACAACCAAGGAGTTAAAGAAGAAACATTCATTCAGACAGGTAGGAAGGGCAGAGATGGGCAACGGGGGCAGAGAAGACATGTGGCAAACCTATGGCTAGTGGACCAGGGTGGGCAGGGCAGCAGCTAGGGGACCAGGTGGTCCCACATTTGCATGCAGATGAACCAGGAGGATCAACTGGGAAGTGAGAGAGACCGTGCAACCCAAGGCTCTGGCACAGGAAAAGCAAGCCTCAGAACCTCTACCAGTAAAAACCTGTGGGGGTTGCGGCAGTGGGAGAAACAGTCTCACAGGAGAGCTTGTCTGAGAGACCCACAGGGTCCTAGGATGTACACAAAGCCACCCACCTGGAAATCAGCACCAGAGGATCCCAATTTGCTTGTGGGTAGCAGGGAAAGTGACTGAGAGCCAGCCAAGAGCCAAGCAAGTGGCATTGTTCCCTCTCAGACCCCTCCCCCACATACAGAGCCACAAGGCAGTGACGTGGTTGCCCTGCCATGGTGAATACATAAGGCTCCGCCCCTCACTACATAATAGGCATGCTGAGACACAAAAATGTGGACCAAGTGAAAGAACAGATCAAAGCTCCAAAAATAGGACTAAGCGATGAAGAGATAGCCAACCTAACAGATGCAGAGTTCAAAACACTGGTAATCTGGAAGCTCACAGAATTGATGCACTATGGTCACAAAATGGAGGAAAAAGTGAAGGCTATGCAAAGTGAAATAAAGAAAAATATACAGGGAACCAACAATGAAGGGAAGGAAACTGGGACTCAAATCAATGACTTGGAGCAGAAAGAAGAAAGAAACATTCAACCAGAACAGAATGAAGAAACAAGAATTCAAAAAAATGAGGTGAGACTGAAGAAACTCTGGGACAACTTTAAACACTCCAGCATCTGAATTATAGGGGTGCCAGAAGGAGAAGAGGAAGAGTAAGACATTGAAAACTTATTTGAACAAATAATGAAGGAGAACTTCCCCAGTCTAGCAAAGGAAATAGACTTCTGGAAAGTCCAGGAAGCTCAGAGAGTCCCAAAGAAGTTAGACCCAAGGGAGCACACACCAAGGCACCTCATAATTACATTACCCAAGATTAAAGATAAGGAGAGAACCTTAAGAGCAGCAAGAGAAAAGGAGACAGTTACTTACAAAGGAGTTCCCATAAGACTGTCAGCTGATTTCTCCAAAGAAACCTTACAGACAAGAAGGGACTGGAAAGAAGTATTCAAAGTCATGAAAGACAAAGACCTACTTCCAAGAATACTCTATCCGGCAATGCTCTCATTTAGAATGGAAGGGCAGATAAAGTGCTTCCCAGATAAAGTAAAGCTAAAGGAGTTCATCATCACCAAGCCCTTATTAAGTGAAATATTAGAGGGACTAATATAAGAAAAAGAAAAAGACCAAAACTATGAACAGTCAAATGACAACAAACTCACAACTATCAACAACTGAACCTAAAAAAACAACACCAGAAGCAAACTAAGCAAACTCCTAGAACAGGAACAGAATCACAGAAATGGAACTCACGTGGTGGGTCATCAGCGGGGAGGGGGAGAGGAAAGTGGGGGAAAATGTACAGGGTATAAGAAGCATAATTGGTAGGTACAAAATAGACAGGGGGCAGTTACGAATAGTAAAGAAAACGGAGAAGCCAAAGAACTTATATGTATGACCCATGGATATGAACTAAGGGCGGGGGGGTTTGGTGGGGGCAGTGCAGGGAAGAGAGGAATAAAAGGGAGGAAAAAAATGGGACAACTGTAATAGCATAATTAATAAAATATATTTTGAAAAAATGGTGTTGGGAAAACTGGGTCATCATCTACGAAAGAATGAAATTGGACACCTATCTTCCACTCCTCACAAAAATTAACTCGAAATGGATTAAAGACTTAACTGTAAGACCTGAAACTGTAAAACTTGTAGAAGAAAACATAGTGGAAAATATCCTTGATGTAGATTTTGGCAATAATTTTTTTAATATGACATCAGAAGCACAAACAACAAGGAAAAAATAAAAAAGCAGGACCAAATCCAATTAAAATGCTTCTGTACAATGAAAGAAACAATCAACGAAATGACAAGGCAACCTATGGAATGAAAGAAAATATTTCCAAGCTGTCTTAACTCCTCTACAAAGAACTCATAAAACACAATAGCAAAGAACAATCTTATTTTACAATGGACAGAAGACCGGAATAGCCATTTTTCCAAAGGAGGCATCCAAACAGCCAACAGGTACATAAAAAGGTGCTCAACATCACTAGTCATCAGGAAAACACTAATCGAAACCACAATCAGATCTCACCTCACAATCATTAGGATAGCTATCATTAAAAAGACAAGAAGTAACAAGTGTTGCTGAGGATGTGGAGTAAAGAGAACACTTGTACACTGTTGGCGGCATTGTGAATTGGTAGAACCACTATGAAAAGTAGTATAGGAGGTTCCACAAAAATTTAAAAATAGAACTACTATATGATCCAGCAATCCCACCTCTGGGTATGTAGCCAAAGGTTATGAAATTACTATCTTGGAGAGAGATCTGTACTCTGATATTCATTGCAATGTTATTCACAGTAGGCAACACAGAAACAGTTTACATGTGCACTGACTATATGAATAGATAAAGAAAATGAGAGAGTTAGCCCTGAGTGGTGTGGCTCAGTGGATTGAGCGCCGGCCTGCGAATCAGAGGGTTGCAGATTCGATGCCCCAGTTGGGGCACATGCCTGGGCTGTGGGCCGGGTCCCCAGTACGGGGTGTGTGAGAGGCAACCACACATTGATGTTCCCTCCTTCTGTTTCTCCCTCCCTTCCCCTCTGTCTAAAAATAAAATAAATAAAATCTTTAAAAAAATTTTTTTAAAGAAAATGTGAGATTTATAATATAGTATATTCTATACTACATACTATAGTATATTATAGTATATTATAGTATGTAGTATAGAGATTTATAACATAGTATATAGTACATACTATAGTATAGTATAGTATATAGTCTAATAACCATGAGAAAGAAGGAAACCCTGCCACTTGAATGGGCCTTACGGATAGTACGCTAAGTGAAATAAGTCAGACAAAGACATATACTGTATGATCTCACTTATATGTGGAAACCAATACCAAACTCCCAGAAACGGAGAGGAGAGTGGTGGCCGCCAGGGCCTGGGAGGTGGGAAAATGTGGAGATGTTGGTCAAAGAGTACAAACTCCCAGTTAGAAGATGAGTAAGTTCTGGGGATCTAATGTACAGCATGGTGACTATAGTTGACAATACTGTATCATATCCTTGAAAGTTGCTAAGACAATGAATCTTAAACATTTTCACCACAAAAAGAAAAAAGGTAATTATTCAAGGTGATAGAGGTGTTAACTAAACTTACTGTGATTACAACTTAAACTTACACAATGTTATATGGTCAATTATATATATATATATTTTTAAGTGTGTGTGCGTGTGAAGCGATGTATTAAAGAAAATAATTTTTGCAAAATGCCTAGTGTCATATGTTCTAAAATGTGTTAGTTTAGTAACTGACAAATAAAGAAAAAATCCCATGGTCAATTAAATTTTAGAAAAAAATTTTAAACAAAATCAAGCAGGCGTCTTTACTGCAAGGTACCTTGGAGTCAATTATATGCTAATTTGTATGGTCTGGAAGTCTGCAGCCTCCCAAAATTCACATGTTGAAATGCTAATGAACAATGTGATAGCATCAGGAGGGGGAGTGTTTCGGAGGGGACTGGGTCATGGAGTGCAGTCCTTGTGAATGGGATTAGTGTATAAAACAGAGCTCCCCAGCCCCTTCCACCAAGTGAGGACACATCCAGAAGGAGGCTTTAACCAGAACCTGACCATGCTAGTACCTTGATCTTGGACATCCAGCCACCAGAACTGTGAGAAATAAATTCCTGTTCTTTATAAGAATACCATAAGCTACTCAACTCAGCCTATGGTATTTTGTTACAGCAGCCCAAACAGATTAAGACGCCAACATATACTGTAAGGCTTGGAGAGGATTAGTAGGAGGATATGCTCTAAATGTTAGACTTACACAAACGCAGAAACCCTTTTTGTCTATGTAAAGACCAGTTATTTTGTGGAACACACTTAAGGAAACTCTTATTCAACCCATTCAGGAGTGAAACCATAGGCAAATGTATTAAGTAATACACTTGAAAAGCCAATACCTGTTACTATATATTTTATGAAATAGAGATTTCCCTACCATTCACATAGCACCATTAGTTACCTTTATTTTGTTTGTTTATTTCATTAGTTTATGATCAATTGCATGTTTGCACAAAATCTGAGGGGAGTTCTTGTCAATAGATTTTAAAATGGATTTTCAAGGGCAGTCGTTATTTGATTTAAAAATATATGCATGTGTACAAAACAATACACCATATATACATATGTACACACAGTATACACGTATATGGATATCTATATTTATATAGGGTACAAATATAGTTTTTCTTCAGAATGGTTTTCTGATGAGTACCTTGCTAGATATTTCTTTTTTGTTTGTTTTGAACAATAAACTTTTTTTTTTAATCATAAAGGCTTGAGATTTCTACATATTGTTGGTGCAGAGGCCAAGGGGATGGGACGGTCCTCCAGCGGGCCATGTGTGAATGTGTGGTTCCATGTGTCTCTTTTTGAGGGCCCCACTCTGCAGTCAGAGCTTGGCACAACTCGCCCCACCATTGCGCAATGTAAGGTATGTCCATCTGATCCAGGTCCAGTGGGTTGTGTTTTTTTCTGTTCAGGATAAGGCTGAGAATAGTCCCTCAACTGTTGTACTTCTGCGGCAGTATGTTCCTTGTGATTCTGGCATTTGTCTTGGCTTTGGGGCCAGAAAGTAGTGTGATGCTGGGGAGGTCCCCTCCTGGAGACAGTGATATTGGCGTGTAGCTTGTAGGTGTCAGAGTAGAGGGAGAGTTCTCTCCTCCCTGCACAGCCTGCATGGGCTGCACCATCACGACACTTGGTCCTTGGCTCACACCGGGGACAAAGGACGCACAGGATGGGAGTAGAGCAGGTGGAGATGTTTGGTTCTTGGTGAAAGAATTAGAGGAAGGAAAATGACGAGACCAGCCTGGGAGAGTGGACGGGTTGAATTGGTGCTGCTGAGTTGTCAGATCTGGTGTCCTATTCGGGCCATCTACCAAGGAATTCACAGGCTTACTTCTGCTGTGCTCTGGGTATGAAGATCTTTGGTTCTGAATTCTTGATTCATGAATGCCTGTTCGGTTAGCCAGTATTTTCCTGGTTGCCACATCGGGGGAATCGGTTTCTGTCTAAGGCTTGAACTAGAATGTTCGAGTGAGACCTTGTGATGGATGTCTGGTCTTGTCTGGCTTCTTTTGGTAAGTATTCTTGAGTGGGAGGCTGATGCTGGCACTGTTTCCGGGTTTGGTCTTTTCTTATGGACCATTCGGATCCCAATTTTCTCTGTTTTTCTCTGTGGTTTTTAAACCAAAGCTGGATGCCGTGCTCTGGAATACCAATTTCCTCGGCTAACTGTTTCCTAGTAGCTATGTCAGGGTAAGGGTTTTGTTCAAACCATTTTTGAAGGATGTCCTTTTGACTCTGGTTGTAAACAGTCCTGTGTTGCCAGTTTACTGCTTGTGGTGCTGTTCAAACCCATCCTGGAAAGAGTTGCCTGGATTCCACAGAGACGACAGTGGGCTACTATTCCCTTGCTAGATATTTCAAACAGGGAGAATTTAATACAGGCCACTGGTTACTAAAGTGTTGAAATGGCCGAAAGAACAAAATGGGGATGATGAGCTAAGGCAACAATTAGTAATTTGAGGAGATGCTATCTAACACTCCTAGGGCTGGGGGCTACAAGGGCGGGAAGGGTTACCAGGTCCACCCTCTCCACTACACCACTGGGGGTGTCCTGTGGGGTGTTAGGAACACCTACCAGTGCCAGAACTGCCAAGTCCAGCCCAGGGCAGGTGCAGAAACCACGCTGCAGATGTTGATGCGGGAAGGGAATGACTCGTCTGCCCCGGCCGCCTCCCAGTTCTTCCTCCGGGCTCCCTGCAGAGCCCAGTAGAAAGACAACTGACAAGAGCGTCTGGAAAATGAAGCTCCTAAAATTACACAGCCGTAAACAGAAGGGAAGGACAGTTGATGAGGATCTACAAATGACCAGTACTTTAGCAGAGAGAAATTTCAAAAGCCATCATATGGGTATATTTTAAAATAAAGTCACTTCTTTTTTCTCCCACAGTCAACAGAGAAACTGATATCTTTAAACTTTGCAAATTTCAATTAATAATGAAGAGATCAGATTGGCACTGAGCTAAGGTAATTTGGGGAAAATAAGGAAATGTTTTTAAAATTCAACTTAGATTTGAAGGAATGATAAAATTAAATAAAATTTTCATAACTTATATCACCTTAAATCTCTTTAAAACATGAGCACTTAATTTGGCTAGTCATGAAATTTTAATTGGCACTAAGTACTTCATCTCATGTCTGTACTTTCTAATGTTTTCACTTTTCTCAGGCTATCGGGCACTGTCTCTCACCCTTACTATGCATCAGGTCACACCGCAAACACTGTGGCCTGGTCATCTGTGGTACATGTTAGTAATTAAGACTACAACCCAGCCATGTACAGCACAGTAAAAATGGTTGCTCTGAATTATGAACTTAAGGCACTCAAAATCCTGACGTGCTTCTGAAATTATTAAAGAAAGATTGAATTATGCCTGGTTAAATTTTTGTGGAGCATCTTCCAAAATACAGTGTGCAACAAACTCTAGTTCTCTGGGTTATTAACAAGGTAGGCTATATTAGGGTTTCTTTGGTCAAATAGGTCTGAAAAAAATTGGTTTAAACCAATACTTCTCAAGCCCTCTGTGATGAAGGAGATTTTTTTTTCTTTTTCTAATTTGTCTCAGACTATTTTTTTGCTATAATAAAAACAAATTACCAAATAAGTGAAATTTAAAAGGCACACAATAAGTCACTCAATTTTTTTTTATTATTAGGGTCAACAAACAAATTATTTTGTCAAATTTCTCTAAAGTTTTTACATGCTTACCTAATTCACTTCAGTATTTACCATAGACCAATAAGAAAAAAATTTAAACCTTCAGCTGACCAACTCTGCAGACCATATTTAAAATTTAAACAAAATTTAAATGTTTCATTACCGACGTGCCTCTCAGAGATTTTAATACACTAATGGGCATTGTGAATCTCTGAGAGAGAGATTCCTCATGCAACGTTTAGGACATCTCCTCAATTAAATAGGAGCTCAGAACCTCTTCCTTTGGTTGGTTGGTTTTACTAGCACGTCCTACGGAATCTGTGTTCCATGGGACATACTTTGAGAAAAGTTTTTAAGTGTGTCTTGTTAAGCTCTAATTCTTTAAAAATTGTAGCTTCATGCAAGTCATATAGGTTAACCTTTGTTTCCCAGC
The DNA here is from genome assembly GCA_004026545.1 of Mormoops blainvillei. Taxonomy (NCBI): domain Eukaryota; kingdom Metazoa; phylum Chordata; class Mammalia; order Chiroptera; family Mormoopidae; genus Mormoops; species Mormoops blainvillei. The sequence continues at coordinate 56,759 of PVJD01002291.1, forward strand.
TTATCTATATTCTAGACAACTCCAAACTACCTAGAGATGGATAGATGAATGGATGGGTGGATGAGGAGATGGGAAGGAAGGGAGGAAGGGAGGAAGGGAGGAAGGGAGGAAGGGAGGAAGGAAGGAAGGAAGGAAGGAAGGAAGGAAGGAAGGAAGGAAGGAAGGAAGGAAGGAAGGGAGAGAAGGGGGGAAGGAGGGAGGGGTAGGGAGGTAATCAGGGAGGGAGGGACGGAAGGAAGGAAGGGAGACCTTGTATTTATCTGGCATTCAGCAGACACTTCATTATATAACTGATAAAGAGAAAAGTAGTCTGAAGGCTAAAAAGTATTTGAAAAGTTGCTTCTGTCATAAGGTGATTTTTCCCCCAAGTACTTTCTTTTTTAAATTCTTAAAAGTAATTGCCAGCTATCCAGAGGTGTGGTGCTAACACAGAACCCCCTGGAGTACAACTGCTCATGTTCTGGGTATGCGCTCGTTCATAACAAGTGGAAACTTATTAGACCAATTGCTTTTGTGCTTAAGTTCACGAGGCTAAAACGTGGAGGCAGTTGGTTAGCCAGCCTCATGTGTACTTTCCACTGGCCTGCACATCGGTGTGGGCTCCTTCGATACCATTTGTTCCCTTAACTTTCCCACCACTGAGACCTCAGACACAGCCACTGCTGATATCGGCCTGAGCAGCCAGGCTGGAGATTATCTGGTAAAGTGTCCTGACTGTCACCACTAAATAGGCACCCTTCCTGCCGCCCCTTGCAGCCTGTGGGTCTTTAAAAGGCACGCAGAGAAGGTGTAGGGGAGAACGTGAGAGGTTCCTCGTAGGAGATAACTCAGGATGCGGACGGTGGAGAGCTCAAGCGCCCTGGATCACCTGCACTAGCTGGGCCCCAGGCCCACATGCCCAGCCCCAGAGTCCTCGGGCTGAGAAGGTTCGTCTCCTTGGACAAGTCAGTCGCTCTCTCGGGACCACAGCTCTTCTGTGAAGTGATACTCAGTGATCTCTACAGTTCTTTGTGGAATATAATTCTGTAATCTCAGATGAAGAAATAAGGCCTAGGGCAACTGCAAGAATTATACAACCCACTCTATAGATTGGTTGGCCTAGCTTTCACATTCTTAATTAAGTGGATAATTCACACTTAAAGTATGTATGTGAGGCAAACATGTAAGTGGAGGTTCTGTAAACAGCCTTCTTTGTATAGAATTCAAGTTGACAACTGACTGTTGATGTGACTTCGAAAGCCAGGGAGGTCTCCCGAAATTAAATGAAAAGGTGCTGCCCAACTGTTCGCTGAGGCTCCAAGCTCCTTTCAGAGTGCAGTGCACGCTGACTTTCATTTCACAGAGCTTAGGATGGGACTCAGGCCATGGTGAAAGGCCTGGAAGACAGTCTTCCCTTGGTTTTATAGTGGGGCTCAGTCAGAAAGTATCTAGTTTGGAAAATTAGTATTTTCTAGCCTCACTACTCAATAGGTCATCCAAGGACCAGCTGCAACCGCATCTCGTGGGAGCTTGTTAGAAGTGCAGACTCTCCAGTCCCACCCCAGACCCACTGAGTCCGACTCCACCTGTTCGCTAGATTTATGGATGATTTGTTTGCACCTTGCAGGTCAAGAAGCTCAGATTTAACTGTGTGCTTTGCATGTACAATTGTGAATGAACATTCACTACCCAGCCTTAGGGATTCTGTTACATGAAATTGAGGTTGTTAGGGTAAGAGGCAGTAAATTTAGAGAGGGGGCAATGCAGAAGTGAACCTGAGGGTGAACAGAGATAACTTATCTGCTATGCCTGTGTGAAATTGGGTTAGCTCTTCATGATTTTGTTCAATTTGATTTTTAAATAGAGCCATTATGATTCAGGTCCAAAGGGCTCAGGGTCGTTAACCAAAATGGAATTGAGAATTAAGAAGACACGTCCCTTTCTTTCCAGTAACAATTTTTGGAGGGGTGGGGAACAGAGGGGTGGATAAAGAAATTTCCAAACTGCCTGATCAGGGGTTCTCAAGTGGTGGTCTGTGATCTGGGTGTGGTGTAAGCGTCAGGTGTCTGGTATCCAACTAGCCTGGGTTCTAATCTAAGCTCTGCAGCTGTGCAGTTTTGGGCAGTTTACTCAGAGAGTCCTCATTTCCTCTCCCATAAAATGAGAGTATTGGTATTTATAATGTTCTCATCAGCAATTCAGAGACTTTAAAGCCTCTCTTTGGGGTAGGCAATAATGCTACTGTAGCAAATGTGAATGCCTTCCTTAGCCATAGTGTTCCAGGGAGCCAGAGCTCAGTCCACCTCCCACCCCAGCCCCACCCCCACTGGCTTTGTGAACAGCAGCTTGGCAATCGCATACTGAGTGGCTTGGGTGGGGCAGGTAAATGAACACGTAACGGAGCCTTCGCCGGGACAGCTTCATTCAGTAACAGCTTCCTGTGGAGGTCAGTGATTCTGCCACTTTCGGACTTATCAAAATTTCAAAAGTAATTTAGGGCCCTGACAAAGGGTTGCCAACTTTTTGTTCCTATTGTGAAGAAAATAGATCTTAAACTTTCATTGTTTCTAAAAGAAAAAACCTATATTAACATCAAAAAGTAGGACATTGTGAAAGATAATCCTTTTATCTTGAAGAAATTGAACTCTTTGAAAAATACTGCATTGTCCTTTTGTTTTCACCTTTGTATGAATAGATGAAAACCTCTTCATGGACCTGTGGTATTTGGTGATCACTCCCATTTAAAGTCCCAGAAAGATAGGACTTGTCCACAACTTGCTTAAAATTGCCAGAAAGTCCTGACCATACCTGAAGCCCTACCTCCAGTTCCCAGCCAACCACAGCATAGTAGTTGATTGAGGGGCATGTAACAGGATCCAACAGTGGAAAAGGTTGGACTCTCGGTATGCCAGGCATGCCCAATCCAAACATTGTTCTAGCTGCATGAAACAAAACCTTCTCTGGGCCTTGGCAATGACCGGGCTTTAGGAGGAGGCTGAAGTGGCTAGCAGATGGGAGTAGAAATGCGATTAGTTAATGCACTTGTATTATTTAATGCACTTAACAAATGTATGTGTTTTTAAAAGAACTGAAAGGAACCACATCCAAATGTTGGCAAATGTCATTGCTAGTTGGCTGGGATTGCAGATTATCTTTACATGTTTTGAATTTTTCAGTATTTCCCACATTTCCTCGCAAGAAGATATATTGTTTATATAATAAGAAAAAAACAATTTATCTCTTAAAAATAAAGACAAATACCATATGATTTCACTCACATGTGGAATCTAATGAACAAACTGAACTAACAAGCAAAACAGAGACAGACTCATAGATGGAGAACAGATGACAGCTAGCTGGGGGCAGGGGGTAGTTAGGGGATGGAGGGACTGAGCAAAAAGGAAAAAGAACTCATGGACATGGACAACAGTGTGGTGATTACTGGGGGGAGGTTGGTATAAGGGATATGGTAATGGAAATGGTAATGGAAAAAATGCAATAAAGATTAAGTTTTAAAAAATAAATTTAAACCATGGGAGTAGCGTTCCCCGGAGTCGTGCTGTGTGCTACCCATATAGTCATTTGCAATGTGCCTGCATGAAATACATTTAGGGTCACGGTGTATCCTTTTGTGCCTTTTGAATTTTGTGCCTCATGAATGTATTATCTATTTAAGAAATAATTAATTAAAAAATGTTCAGAAGGCTAGAAGAGAGTTCCTACACAGTAAGGTCGACATAATTTTTTACCTCCCCTTGTGCAACCCCACCACACCCCTACCCCATCTTTGGGCCTTGGGAGGACCCTGTAGCCTTGCAGGGGAGGAGGATACCCCCCCACACCATGGCCACACAACTGGTGAGCAGATGCCACCCAATTAGGTAGGGCAGAAGTTGGGATCATTCTCATCCGGCAGCATGGCGTTGCCTGTCTTGATGATCACTGTTAGAACTGCAAACCATGACTCAGAACAAAGACCACATCAAAAATTCAGTGTTTACCAAAATGTAATATTACATGAGAAATTTAGATGAAAAAGAAAAAAGAAGAGCTTTGTGAAACCGTACTTTGGATGGACAGAACTTTGTGCTCTTCTGGGGTCTGTCTCAGGTCTTTGAGGTTAGATGAACATTCTTACTCATTAGTCAATATTTGAGATGAAAGCTTTTTTGCTCACCTCCTAATTATCATTTTTCCAAAGCATCTGCTTCTGGGAGAAGATTAATTAGTTGGCTATTCCTAAAGGATGGATTTGAGGAGATCAAAGCCCTCAACATGCAATAGAGAGAGAACTAAACTGTGGAAATTTTCTGTTAGGAGGAATGAAGATCAAAATTCGTGTGGGGATTGTCGCAATGAACAAGGTTTGTTCTCTTTCTCTTTCTTTTCTTTCAGAAAATAAAAGCTGCTGCCAAGATACAAATATTTAACTTATACTGCATTTTATTAGCCTTCTCTTTGAAGGGCTACCACTTAAAATTTTTCTCTCTCTTCCTCATTGGATAAACACAGTGAAATGTGTTTTATCTAAGACTGTACACAGAGATCTAGAGGATACTTTGCTGTGAAAAGTGAAAGTAAAGACTCAAGGATGATTTCATTATGTGCACCTCATGCATTTTCTCATTTGATTTTTTCCTTATAGATTTAAACAACTCAATGAACAAATAGACATTGATATATTGTGCAGATTTATCTTGTATCTGTGCAAAGACACGTCAGCTTGGGGACTTGGTTTGCCGATGTCCTTATTCCCACCCATGTGAGACTCTGCTTCTCCACGGCTTTTCCTTTCATTTTTAAAAAGTCATTGACATAAATGGAATGTTTTGGTCCCTCAATATTCATGTGTTGGAACCTAGTCCCCAAAGGTGATAGTAGTAGGAGCTGGGTCCTTTGGGAGGTGATTAAATCATGACAGCAGAGCCCTCATGAATAGGATCCTTTAAAACACACTCCGGATACCTCCCTGGCCCCTTCTGCCACGTGAGGATGCAGTGAGAAGACAGCCACCAACGAACCAGAAAGAGGGCCTCTCCAGGCACTGAATCTGTGGGGGGGCCTTGATTTTGGACTTCCCAAGGAAATGTTTGTTGTTCGTTAGCTACCCAGTCTCTGGTATTCTATTGTAGCTTATGAATGACACAATCATCGTCCCTTCTACATTTTATTTTAGTAACTACAGCCATTGCTCCATCTAAGGTTGTGCTGTTCATAGTTTCAGTTATCCGAAGTCAACTGAAGGTTGAAAATATTTCCCCAACCATTAACACTGTCATGGTATGATGATCCAGGATCACCTGAAGCAGACGATCCTCCTTCTGATGTATCATTGAAAGGTCCATAATAGCCTTACATTATGTCACAAGGCCTGTGTCACTCACCTCACTGCATCTCATTGCACCGGCTTTGTACCTTTGTACCTCATCGCAAGAAGAAGGGTGGGTACAACACAATAAGATATTTTGAAAGAGAGAGAGAGACCACATTGATATAACTTTTATTACAATATATTATTATAATCATCCTATTTTATTACTACTTATTGTTGTTAACCTCTTACTGTGTCTCATTTATAAATTAAACTTTATCATAGGTATGTATGTATAGGAGAAGCTGTAGTATATACAGAGTTCAATACTTTCTTCAGTTTTAGGCATCCACTGGGGGTCTTGGGACATACCCGCCATGGATAAAGGGGAACTACTGTAAGTATATTTGGTGGAAAATTTAGAAAGCATAGATTAACAAAGAGGAAATTTTAAATCATTTTTTAAGTCTCACACCCAAAGTGAGTGCTGAACTGCTATTAGCATTTCATCATTTAACCCACACATCCAGCCTTTTTCTACTCATAAAAATACTTTTCTGCACAAATTGAATTTTATAGCACACACTATTTTCTAATTTGTTTTCCCCTCTCTTTGCTTTTTCACAACACTGGTCTATAAGACAGAGAAGAAAATAAGTCTATTCTGATTGAGGTCAGTTTTGAAATGGTCCTTAACACAAGCCAATTGCATCCAAAAATGTCTCTGTACTTAGCCAAGTGTTCTCATGTATGTTGGCCTCCTGAATGACCAATTGAGCCCATTCTGTGAGTCATTGGGACCCCTGGTGAAGAACTGCACTGTGGGGTTGCTCTATTCCGCACCCAACATAAACATGCACATGGGCTGGTCTGGACACTGTAGATGGGCCTCCACCTGGGCCCCTGGGGCCCGCTAACGGACATGCAGCAGCCTCTGGACCTGGAAATGGCCCTGGTGCGGTTTACTCTATCAATCTGGGAAACAATTCTTTTTATCCCTTCCCTCACATGAATAAAGGCACAGCTGGGATATTGGCCTCTTTGACTCAGAATCAAACAACTGGTGCTACCTCAACTTTCCCCCCTTCAGCCTTATCCCCCTGGCTCACCCGAATAGGGTCATTTTCCAGGGCTCCACTGTTCATTGTTCAAGTCATCAGACCCTGTGCTTAACCCTCAGCAGTTGCAACTGAGAAATTGGGTCCCCGAGGAGCTGAAATGTTCTGTAATTCCTTCAACCTCCTTTTGTGAGAAAAGGCCACCACAGAAATGTTTCCTTTAGTGGAGTGTGCACAGCCAGCAAGTATAAAATGTCACAGGGATTTCGGAGTCAAAGGGACCTTGGGCAAAGACCCAGGGAGAGTTAAGCCAAGATTGATATTAATATCAAGAGGAATTTTTCCTGCGCTGACTGATCATCAGAATCACCTGGGGTGCTTTTTAAAACTCCAGATTCACAACCAAATCACCACAATTCTAATTCAATAGATCTGGGAATGGTCATTAAATGTTATGGGGGAAGACTTTTTTCTTCTACGCTTCTATGTTCTTTCAGCTGGCCTAATCATTAAATCAACATAAGGCAGATTAATAAGAGACATAACCAAATTTAATTACATATGTATGTACAGGAAACCTACATACATCGGAGAGTCAGAGATCCCACATACCTGAGAGGGTCAGAGACAGAAAGGGAAAATGAGATGCACATGACACCCTGAGATAATACACCTGAGGTTTCAGAGGGAAGGAAGGTCATTTGCAGGACAATACTAAGAGCAGATGTTCAGTAATTAGAAGTTTGCCCTACCCTATATATAGGTCTCTGGTAATCACTCTTATGGGCAAGGCCCCAAATTTAAACTCTTTAAAAGATAGCTAAATGTTCCTCTCAAACTTACTCGGTCTCAAAATAGCTCACACCAAAGTAGAACATTTTGGGGAGGCCTGATCTGAATCTCCTCAGTGTTACTTGTTTCTTGCTTGGACATATTTTATTGAGTGTGTTGTGTTTTTAAATTTTTTTCTTTTTTTGTTAAGTTAAAAAATTGACCTGTTATCAATTATTTATTTATTAAACTGACCATATCATAAAAACTGAAGCGATGTGAACAAATTGATTTGTTTGCTTAGACTAGTGGTTCTCAAACCTGGTTGTACCTCAAAATCACCTGGGAAACTTTCAGAAATCCTGGTCCCTCCATCAATTATATCAGAATCTCTGGGGATGGAGCTTGGCATCAGTTTCCCAAAACTTCAATGGGGAGGGGCATAGGAGGGATTTAAATAATAATGGAAAAATTACAATTAAAAAATTTTTAGAAATTATGTAAAAATAGTTTTTAAAATGCTAATTAAAAAACAACAAAACTCCCCAGGCAATTGCAGTGTCAGCCCCGGCTGAGAAGGCTGAGAATCAGTGGATGAGACCCAGACTAAAGCACTGACCCCCGTGAGACCCCCCCACCCCCGGCCGCGGGAAGTGGAGCTGTCCTTGCCTAGCAGGTGGTGGAGTCCACAGAAGGACAGTGGCACACCCTTCTGCCAGTGCTTACAGTCAGGCTCTTGGGGTACTCTGAAGAATCCACACACCAATACCTCCAGCCAGCCTATTCAAAGGGGAATGAATGTCCAGCTTCTCCTCTGCCAGCTGCCAGGTAATTAGTGTACACAAAGAGTGTAAACAAAAAAGAATCACCCTTCTCAGATTTAGGCAGATTTTCTGCTTCTATCCTCCCACCTCATCACCTCCCCACCTCTCCCCTACTAACTGATTCCCTCACATGTGAGTAAACAATTTGCACGTAAAATAAATGTCTCTTAGTTATTCCCTGACACTGATTTTGTTGGCATATGTCCTGACCTTAACGTGACCTAGTAACAGTAAGCCACCCAAAATGGAGCACTGCCAATTGCCAGTCACTGGCCTGACCACGTGGAGAGTCGTCATCTCACTCAGTCCTTTGGAGGTAAGCACGTACTCTCATCTCTAATTCATCGTTGTAGAAGCTAAGGCTTAGAGGCGAGCGCAGCTACACAGCCACCCTCTAGACCGCTCTGTGATGCTGGAGTCTGGGGCTCTGCAAGCCTGACTCCTGCTTTGCCTGGTGAGGCTCTGCCGACGGGCGGTGCCAGGAGGAGGGAGAAGGGACTTGCCCCTTCCTGTTGCTTCCTGATTCTGTCAGCATCCTACCAGCAATGGCCTTTCACTTCAAAGACCTGGTCTCTGGCTCCACCAGGTCCCCCCTCGAAGATTCTGAGAACCCCAACGCTTCTGCCTCCCCCTCGCTGCCTCAGGGGCAGTAGCTGCTTCCTGCAGCTTTGTTCTGTGTTGTCTTCTTGCTTTTGTAGTCCTCCAGTACCAATTTAACCAATTCCCTATATTAGATTCTCTGGTAAAATAGCCAGTGGGTTTCTGTTTTCCTGATTAATAAGGAAGTTAAATAAATTACTCAGGGACACGCAGCCCGAAACGGCAGAGCTGGGCTTCAAAGGTAGCTCCGTGCGACCCCGCCTGCCCGCTCTCACCCAGCCGACTCGGAGCTGCTCCATAGCTGGCGGAGCGCCTCTGCGAGAACTCAGGCTCGTCGGGCCCTAGCGTTCTTCAAGAACGTTTCTATAAAAAAATAAAAAAGATCTATTTATACTCATGAAGAACAACTTTAAATAAAAAATGACTACTGGTTTGTGAAATGGAAAAATTTATGGTGTATTCCCAAAGTGCTTGAGAGTGATTACTTTTAATGCTAATTAAAGTCCCGGATGCTTGAAATATTTCATATGCACTAGTACAGTCATTAGAATGAAGTAAAATTTTAATATTTTAAGGGACTCCATATTAATGTATGTATCTGTAGTATATTCCAGGTTGTAGTTAGTGCCTACAGGGGAAATAGCTTCATGAAATATGGAACAAGTATCATACAGCTCATCTAGCTGACACCCGATTTACATATGCCAGACTTTGGGGAGCCCGGTGCAGCGTGATGTGCTGGAGGAGAGCTCAAGTTTTTGTATCCTCTGCACCTGGACTGGGAACCCATTAGTCCTGAGGCCTGTAAGTAAACAGTGGCTAACACAGAGAAGCACTGGGGATATTTTGGAGTTAACACACACACAGACACACACACACGCACACCAAGCTATCCAAATGTTATTAGAGATCATAAAAGTAACATTGAATACCATATTCAGGGTTAGGACCTGTAAATTACTCTAACCAACTATGGAATGATCCCTGCAAGTATAGTCTTAGGACCTAAATTATTCTGGTGAGGAGAAATCTTCACCAAGTTAATATAGAGACTGACTGCAATTCAAATCAAAATTTCAAGGGTTTTCCATGGTACTCAATAGTATCATTCTTTGACTATAAAAATAGTATAAGAATTTTTCAATCATCAACCAAGATGGAAATATACCAGGTAGAAAGAAAAAGGTCCTCTCTAAATCGCATCGGCCAGAGGTCTCCTGTGTTAAAAATTGGCATAGACCCTTTTAGACTCTGCTCACTGTATGTGCAGATACACCTGTAACCTCAGTGTCCTCTGGGAGGGAGAGTTTGTTTAGTCTATAACTACAGGCATTAAACATATATGTGGCATCCAGAACTCTGTGTGAAGGGTCTTGGATCTGAGCAAGGAACCCATAAACCTAGAAGAATCTGCATTCGCCCCCCCCCACCTCCCCCACATGGCACAGTGGCAGCTTTCTGGATGCTGGGAGTAAAGTAATCAGCCACTAATGTGGGGTCAGGTTTTGGCTTTCCTGTTCTACCCATTAAAGCCAACGATCACCAAGTCTACAGGTTCACTTGCAGTCTCCAGGTAACAAAATATTACCTCCAAGTTTAGGGGGTGATATTTTCCTCTAAATGCATTGGGTACTAGTGTAACATCTGGTTGCAATAACCTTCACTATTGTCTAGGTCAGGGTCCCAGCGAGGAACAAAAGGCCAGGCGCAAACGGTGATCAAATAGCGCTTACGGCAAGGGCTGTCTTCAAAGGGCTGGTCCAGGTTAAGGAACAAGGGGTGGGGGCCGCCTGCCGCTTTGTTTTCTTTTCCTCTCACACTGGCTCTTGCTCTCGCTTTTTCTCACTCCTTCCGCCTCTGCCCCCCACAGCATGCAGCCCCTAGCACCAAAATTGAATTTTTGAGTTAATATATACCTGATATAACTCCACGGCTCCTCATAGCTACCTTATTGCTCTCTTCTTAATCTCTCCCTTCATTCCATGGGCTCTGGAGAATGTGGGACCCCAGGACAAATTAGGACATTGAGGATTATATGCCATTTTGAGCTAAGGAGAAGGGGTGGGAGGGGGGTTGTGGTTTGGGGCTTCAAAGGGGAGAAAGGCAATTCATGTGGATCTGGAAAAGCAAATATTTGGTAAACAAATGTTTGCTGGGTCATTTTGACAATGGGACACAGAGGCCTTTGATCAGAGGCCTTGCTAGGTTCCTCCCCGCCTATTATACCTAGTTCATAGGTTCACATTAAACTCTAATGATCTATGATGATCGATAGCTCCCTTCCTGGAGCAGGTCCTCTATTCAAACTCTTTTAGGCAGTTGCGGGGAAGGTCAAAAAAATGACCAGCTTAAAATAATATTCCAAAAGACATATTATAGGATGGCAAACTCTGCTCCCCTTCAGGCTTTTTGCCTTGGTTGTTGTTCAGAGAGCTCCCTCCAGTCAACCTACCACCTGCAGAGGGTGGAAATGTTAACAGAAAGCAAAGAATGAAATGAGAGGCCACACCCGCAAAGGTGCAGGCAGGCTGTGGGCTCATCCGGTGCTCTGCACATGGAAAGGCTGGTCTTCCTCTGAGACTCGTCAACTGTGTGAGTGTGTGTTGGGGGTGGGGGTCTACAGCTAGAAAAACCTGCCCTTTATTTTTGTTTCATTAGCAGGCGCTCAGTGTGGCTTCCTTACATTTTTCACCTTTGATTCATTCTATATTTCCTAGGAGATATGGTAGAAATATTCGGCTCCAGCATTACACAAAACAGGAAATTGCATTTCACAGGGTTTTATTATCTCTGGTTCACATTTGCTCCTGGTGAACTTCTAAGTCAAATGCCGGCCTTTGAACAAGTGGAAAATTTAGCAGTGATTCTGAGATATTTATTGAAAGTCAGCTACTGGCCTAACCCAGAATAAAGAATCAAAAAAGAGAAGGAAAGAGAAGAGAAGATAAAAAATGGCCCAGGCCTCATCTTTAAATAGCTTAGGATTTTATTAAGGAATGAGACTCATGCACTTGCAGCTTCAGAAAACAGGGTATATCGTACAGAGTTAAAGCCTGTGGTGTACATTCTAAGGATCACAGCTGAGAAAAGCAATGCTTCTCTGTAAAAAAGGGATTATATTTGGAAGGAAAAGGAGAAGAGATGTGAGTTCCTCGCATGGAGAGCGGAGGTGGCAAAGGCAAGAAATGAGCAGGCATATGCGGGCAGGCAGTAAGGGCATATTACTGAGGGCCTTCGACATCGATTTGAGGAAACTGAACTTGGTCCTATAGTAGCCGAATGTGGCCATGAACACGATGGCCATAACAACTCATGTTGTCACAATGCTGACTTCACAGAATAAAACACACGAGCAGCCTAAAAGATACAATAGCTCAATAAACATGACTCTTAAGTAATGCATTCAGTTCTAAAAGTTAATAATTATATTTTCATAAAATAGACATGATCAGATAGAAAATATTTTATTATCTTATATCTCAATGTCATTTTTTCTTCTAAAATATAAAGTATAAATATCCCTCAAGATCCTAATCCATTTGATTTGGGGGTTTTGGAAAAGGAATTTAGAGAGGGGTACTATGACATCTGAATCTGTTTGATTCCTGAGTTCCTGAGAACGGAAAACAAAGGATTTGAGCCCAACTCAAAAATGCATGCAATCTATTCTCTCCCTGCAAGTGTATGAGGAGAGCAAGGGTGGTCTGGCCCAGTTTTTCCAGAGCGCCCTCCCACATTCCCACCCCTACTCTTCTCCCCCTCCGAGGGCCTGCTTCAGCCTGCCTGAGTAAATACCCAAGGCCCCCATCAGGGTCAGCATCTTCTACCACCTGCTCTTGGTGAGGAAGCTGGGAATCAAACCTTAACCAACCCCCTTGCCCCAGTCCCCAGCTCCTCCCCTCTCCCTGCATCGCGGGCACTCCTTCTGGTTGTTAACTTTGAGAAGGGTCCCTCTAGTGGCCAACCTATGCACTACCCTGTGGGAACAGGATGCTGCTGCAAAGCGGACCTTTGTAGGTACCTCCCCATGGCTGCAGTTCTGGTTTTCTGAAGAAGGAGGGCGTTGAAATGAAGAGGTTGGCTTCGGTCAGACTGTGAACGGGTTTGTGGCCGGACTAAGGTCTTTGCTTTCCTGGCGGTGTAATATGTTGGGTAACAAAAGATGTGGGGGCGTGGCCAGTTCTCTCTTTAATAACGGCAATGCTTGCCTTCGGTACTTGGGTAGCTGTCGGAGGATAAATGGTCATGATAACGAAAAGAGCTAGCTTAAAAAATGAAAATAAGTCAAAACCTCTTTGTGCGTGCCAGGCTCCGCGCTAACCTGAGGGAAGGTGCTGCCATCATTCTCCTTGGCCAGGCTGAGGGGCTTAAGTACAGGAATCAGCAGAACTGGGGCTCCCGGCCACCCACCTGCGCCACCTCCTCAGTCACCACGGACGGCTATCCCCCCACCACACGGCTCCTCCACACTTTGAAAGATGGAAAGTCTATTAAAATGAAGGTCAAGGACAATTGGAAAGGGAAGAAAAAAGGAAGTTATCACCAGAAATGCCATGAGGACTATCAGGATTAAGTTTGACTCACAGTAAGAATTCCAAAATAATGATGACTGACACAGACAGAATGTTTTGTTTTGTTTTGTTTTGTTCTGTTTTGTTTTGTTTTGTTTTGTTTCCCTCCCTCATGTGAAAGTCTGAAGGAAAGCAGTTCAGGCCCAGAGCGGTGGATCTGTTCCTCAATGTCCTTGGGGTCCAGCCTACATCCACATCACTATCCTGCCATCCCTGGCAAGTGGTTCCCATCTTCAAGGTACAAAATGGGTGCTAGAACTCAGCCACCTCCAGGCAACAGGGTAAAGAAAAGAGCCAAGAGGGGGTGAAGAGCACATGCTGGTTGACTTTAAGGAAGTCTTCTGGAAACTGGTGCAGCTCTTCCAGCAGGTCCCTGTCAGGACCTAATCACATGGCCCCACTAGACGCAAGGTGGGCTGGGAAACTCCGGAAGCCCAGGGATGAAGTGTGTCTGCTGGGAGAGGATGGTGGGTCTCTTTGAGCCCCAGCTAGTGATGATTTCTTTTTACCTTATCCTCTGCCCTGCTGTGTCCAAAGCCTACATATGGCAACGCTTCACAACCTGCCTCATCCAGCAGGGCCTGCAGTTACGTGGGGGCTTGCTGCCCGTTACTCACTGCCAGGGGCTCAGGTCCAGCGAGCTCCTTCTTACGGCCCAGGCTGGGACTACGCAGAAGCCTTTAGAATAAGCCCTTTATGCCCTAGAACAGGGATTGGCAAACGCTTTCGGTAAAAGATCAGATCGTAAGTATTTTTGGCTTTGCCAACCATACAGCCTGTTGCAATTACTCAACTCTGCTGTTGTAGAGTGAGAGTAACTACAGCAATATGTAAATGAATGAGCATGGTGTATTTCAATAAGACTTTATTTTTGGACACTAACATTTAAATTACATATAATTTTTATGTGTCATGAAATGTGATTATTCTTTTGATTTTTTTCAACCATTTCAAAATGTAAAAACTGCTCCCATCTCACAGGCCGTACGAAAACATGTGATAGGGCAGATTTGGCCTACAGACGGTAGTTTGCCACCTCTACCTCAAAAAGTGAAGTTGTAGGACAGTTATTGTAAATGACTCTATAGATGTCATATAGAAATGCCATTGTAAATGACTAGTGATGGCACAGAGCTAAGTGAGCCCTGTACATAGTCCTCACAATAAGCCCGTGAGTGAGTCACATTATGAGTCTGATTTTATAGATGAGGAAACTGAAGCCCAGAGAGGCTAACTAACTTTGCAAGGATCACATAGCGAAAAGGAGATGCAGCAGCCTCCCTTGGAGTCTCCGTCAAGCACCGTGCTGTGTCTGCAGTGTTCCCACGGGGAGAATGGGAAGAACACGCAGGGAACACTCTGTAGGGCAGTTTGCTGACCAGATGCTACAGGGGGACACAGAGGCAGTTGCCTGCTCAGAGGACCACGGTGGTGAAGGGTAGACTCTGGGGTTAAAGACCTGGGTTCAAATCCTCACCCCACCATCTGTTAGCTGTGGGGATTTGAGCATAAGGCAGGACTTCTCTGAATCTTATTTCTCTGGTGAAAATGAGGATCATGACATTACCTGGTAGGGTCACATGATGGTCAAATACAGGCCCAGGAGTTTATTACGGGGTGAGGGATGAGCGGTGCCTGGGCCACGAGAAGGCAGAAATAAAGGGGCTTTGGGGATGGCGTTGCTCCTTCAGGAAGTAGTCAAGCCCTGAGAGAGAAATGCTTTGGCCTGGGCTGGCTGGGAGGAAAGGACTAGGGCGACTGAACTAACTTCCCTGAGCTCCCACCCGTGCCCTCTGCTAAGGGTCAGGAAGGTGGCAAAGAAACAGAGCAGGACCCTGCCTGGGGGAGCCGCCCCTCTGTAGGAGGGTGAAATACAGCAGGATTTGCTGCCCTCCCGCCCCAGCTCTGCCCTGCCACAATCACAAAGACCCAGTTCAGGAAATGAAACCTCCTAACCATAGCAGACAGGACCCTGGGAGCCCCTGTTCCACCAGATGTGGGCCGGAGCATAATTTTTATTAAGCACTTACTGTGTGAGTCACTGTTCTAGAAGCGACTTGCATACTCCTTGTTCATTCCTTTTAACAATCCCCCAGGGTGGTACTATCAGCCCCAATTTACGGAGGAGAAAACTGGGGCATGGAGCAGTTAAGCAGCTCTCAAAAAGTCTCTCAGCAAAGCCAGGATTATAGCCTAGGCCTCTTATCCAGAGCCCACATTGTCGCAAGCTATACGTCGCAAGCTGTAAGTCATTGCTTTGGGCTTGGTTACACAATAGAACTCCCTGGGCAACGTGTTTAAAAATGTACATACTTGGGTCCTACTACCTAGACATTTTTGATTCGGCAGGTGTGGGGTGCAGCCCAGGAATACACATGTTTAGCAAGCACCCCAGATGGTTGCGGGGCACACCGAAGTTTGAGAAGGGCCCCTCTAAGAAACGCCGTGGTGGGGGGGACCCCGTAAACTTGGTACAAACAGGAGCCAGCTGCAGAGGCTTAAACTGTGACACGGCTTCGGGAGAAGCACAAAACAGATGTTGGCTTTGTTTTTAAACATCCGAACCTCAGTTAAATTCAACAAAACTGAGAGAGTAAAAGCATCTATAACAGAGAGGAAACCCGATCTAAACAGGCTCTTGAGCCAGAGGCAGGAAGGAGGAGGCCACGGGACAGCTGTTTGGGCAGGAAGAGGTGGGTGCTCTTGGTTCTCTGCTGTGGGCGCTCCAAAGCTCTGAGCATGTCCTCGGTGGCAGGGGAGCTCTGGACTGCAGAGGGCCCTGGGAGCCCCTAGCACTGCAGGCCCAGGAGGCAGCCTGAGCACAGGCAGGACCTTCAGTGCACGCCGGCACCCCGCCCCCGCCGGGACCTGATGGGGCTTCTCTAAACCAGCTCATTTGGCTACAGGCTCACTGAAGCAGGCCTGAGCTTAGGAGGATCGCCGAAGATCCGGAGCCGCGGATTTCAGTTTGCTGGGTTCCGTTTGGTTGCTTGCCTTCCTCAGGCACAGCCCCTTGCACCCACAGAATCTGTCCCAGGCCCGGGCAGGAAGAATTCCACTTTACTGCAGCCTATCTGCCTCGTTTCTTAGCATCGCCCCCGACTCACCTATTCTTTACGCCATATGTGCTTAAAAACATTTTACAAATTCGCATCATAAGGAAAATCAACTTCCCTTTGAGGAAGGTTAGAGGTACTTGTCTTTACAGAGATTTACCTGACAAATCTCTGAAGTTTCTGACCTAGCGAGGCCGGCCCCCGGGGCGCGGTTCGAGTGACTTCCTGAAAAAGCCTGGGTTCCACGGGGCGTCCAGGCAGGAACGCGTGCCGATTGCCGGGGCAGTTCTGGCTTTTCCGGGCACCAGGGTGGGGTAGAGAAGTGGGTGTGGGGGCTGAGGGTCCCCACGGGAAGGATGCTCAGGAGCAAAGGTCCTTTGGGCTGGTTTCGGGACCAGGCCAAGAGCGGCCTCAGGGTAAAGGCGAGAGCAGGGGGTCTGACTTGTGGCGATGAGCAGCCTCAGAGCCGGGGGCAAAGGCCCGGGGCGGCGGTGGGGTGGGGGGCCGCTGGGCTTGGTCGCTCATCCCTAGAGGCGGCACCAGGGAAAACGGCAGTTGTTTTCTACCCTCCGTGGAGGGTCCCATAGTGCCTTTCCCGCCCTCCTCCGTCCTGGGCCGCAAAGTCCTGTTCTTTCAGGAAGCAAGAAGGCAATGAAGCGACTGCAGCCAGAAAAGAAATGACAAAGAAACAAGTGGGAAAAACATGGAGGATGAAAGACTACAGAGCAGAGATAGTAGGAAAGAGCAGAAAAGCTAGCGGCACGGAGAAAAGGGAGAGGCGATTGGATACAGAGAGAAAAAGGAGGAGGAGCCAGCCAGCGTTAGCAAGAAAGGCGATCAGGTCCCTGAGGGGCCAGGGTCACCATCTGAGCTCAGGTCGGTGTGGCCTGACCATGTGCTGTCCGACCTCACAGGGGCTTCCTCGGGTCCCAGGAGGTTTGGGGTGGGCCTGCAGGGAGGCCGTCTTCCCCTGAAATGGAGGGATGTAGGAAGGCCTTTGGAACGCAGAAACAGGAAGGCAAGCAGAGGGAGCTGCCAGGGGCCATGGAGAAGGGGCTGCGGAAATTCCTCCTCTCTCATGGAGGGGAAGGCGGGAGAGCGGGGCGAGGGGACACGTACAATACGGATGCCAGCGCCCATCTGTAAGGGCACCGAGAGCGACGTAGACAAGGCTTGTGCAAGTTATCTCAGCGGCAGCGCCCAGGACTGCTGTAGGAACGGTGCTGAGGGACTGCCGTGGGGAGACCACGGGGCAGCCGTGGGGACTGCAAGGAGGAGTCCGTCCTGGAGGCAGGTATGAGGCAGAGGCCTTGCAACTGGACTGACCAGCCGTAGAGGAAAGGAAAAAGGAAGAACCAAAGTCTATTCCTATTTTTGTATTTTGAGTGACTTGGTGGGTGCTCATGCAGCCACCTAATAGGGGATAAAGGCAATGCAGATTTTGGGGGGAAAATCAGTTCTGATCACTAAAACTACTAATATTTTTATAGCTGGGCAGCAAACTATAACTGGCCAGTAACAAGACAGTATGCTCAACCTCACCATTAACTGAAGAATAGAGTTTTAAAACAAGATCAGTTACTTATCAAATTGACAAGATATGAGATTGAAAATATTCAGTATTGGCAACCACATTAGTCAACAGGAATTCGCATATGTCGTTAATGGGGGTATTGTGCAATCATTATTGTACAATAATTTGTACAGTCATGTTTGTGGGAGATTTGGAAGGATTTATTAAAATATTTAATGTGCTTTCTGCTTGACCTTGTCACTCCACTTCAATTAATTTTTTTTGACACTTTGCAAAAATATAAGCACCAGGCTATGTTCCGAAGCATTGTTTGTATTAGCAAGAACACCCCGGTTCCTCTACTTTCCGGCTGTGTGATTCGAGGCAAATTACTTAACCAGCTTGTACATCAGCTTCCTCACTTGTAAAATTGGTAATAATAGTACCTAGGAGGATGAAATGAGATAGTCCAAGCCAAGCACTTAGCACGGTACTTGAGCGGTGGGCAACGCCCAGGTAAGGTTAGCAGGCACGTTCCCATTGATAGTGGGGATTCTGATGGCACATTAGTGGCAGGCATCCTGGCATGGAAGGGACTGTCTGGGCTTCGGGAGCGTAATGTTGAGTGAAACTGAAAGTCCAGAGCAAACAGGAAAGAAGATGAGACTGTTTCTGAGGCGTATGCTTCAAAAGCAGGAGGGAAGGAAGCAGGAGGCTCAAACACGGTCTAGAAAGACATGTCGATAGTGATTGGTGGAGAGAAGGAGTCCCAGGACTCTTAGTTTTGTGACTGGCGGACTGTGTTAACCGCGGAGCCCCAAGATGCCTGCTGAAAATTTAGTAGCCTGGCATGAACCCCAGAGTCGCTGAGTAGATTCTCCCATACTCCCTTGCTGCACAAGTGCTGCAGGGCTTCCAAAATAAGCAGGGGTAGGAAGTGAGGGTGACAGAGGACACGAGCAGAGCCTTACCACCTTGGATGGCTCAGTGGTGGGAATGCAGAATAGTCCTAGGACCACTCAGCAAAGGGTAGAGCCTCAGGCTCATCAGTGAGAACTGGTCTTCAGTGTCGTGCACCTGACTTTGTTCTCAGCAGCTGCGTCTCACAGGTTAATTTGTTGTCTGTACTAGAATCAGTCACAGCTCTCTGGTGTCCTGCCTCTTTTTCATACTGTCATTGCTTTGCTCATGAGCTCAGAACTTAAATGACATGCTGGACCTGAGAACCTCTCCCCAGGCCCACCCAGGCATCCTTGCTGTGGAGCATCTGAAATGGAGTTTAAGAGGTAAGCAGAAACCTTACAATGTATTTTGTGTGTCCAGAAATAGCTCTTGAAATTTCACCCTTCAAGAGACCAACGTCTGGGGAGTCTGCCAGTGTCCCTGATGAGCACATTAAATGATTATTTATTAATTCACACCTATATGCAAATGTATTTAATCCCATCACTCTTCCTTTTGAGCTGTGGTCTGTTTGTAGGAAGACAGTGAGAGATTTGATGGGATAGATGGAGGAGAGGAAAATTTCAGAACTTGTGCCTTTCAGCAGCAGAAGACAGGTCTTAGCTTGACGATGAGGTAGGGGTTTCCTGGCTCGTTATTCAAGTGCACTGATCACCGAAAGTCCAGAGAGAGTCTCCAAGATAAACCTGGTTGGCCCTGCAGGGTGGTCTAAGTCTGATAGAATGCAGTCATCGCAGGGCTTTGTATGGGGAGATCTGCATTTCTATCTCAATTTTGCAACCTAATAGCTCTATGAATCCTCAGTTCCCAACCTAATCTTCCTTATTTTAGCCACAGAGGAGGGTCATTCATGCCTGCCCCAGCCTGTTTGAGTATGGCTGTATTCCCACTGCCATAAAGAAAATAAAGTAAAACAAGTACATTTTATTACTGTGACTCCTGAAAATATCCCAGGGGGACTTGACCTCAGGTGGGTCAGTATGGGAGCTCCTTCTGTAGGACCGGGGGCGAGGGACTGGCCTCGCAGCCTTGGCTGGCTGCAGCGTGTCTCCCAGAGCCACAGAGGCAGAGGCACTTAAAATGAGCCATTCATCTTTGCCAAGATCAAAACCTTAAAAAGAACAAGTTCAGCTGATAAGAAGCATCCCTCAGGGAGTTTCAAATGAACAATTCAGGGCCTGATGCTGATGCGGGGATAACCTGGACAAAGAACTCTGGACTCCTGCTCCCGGCCTGGGGAACAGAGCTGCCATTTGCTTACAAGAGGCCCTAGGAAACAAGCAAGCTGGAGCGGTTTTTAACTGCGTACTCTTAGACCTGGCCACACAGCCTGGCCAACAGCAGCCTCCCAGGCCAGCCAGACAGGTTGGGATGTGGCTGTCACCAGAGGGAAGCAAATGTCAGCTGGATGTGGACAGGATGCTGTGGACACCATAAAGGACACATGCAGGACTGAGCCTGTCCCTGAGGAACAGAGGGAAATGCTACAGCAAGGATGATGTCCAGTAGCATTTCGTAAGTGTGGTGGCGGCGTGGGCAGAAAGAGCCCTCACTGGAAGTCAGAACTAGTTCAAGTCCTTGCTGTGCCACCTCTAACCTTTATGAGCCTCTGTTTCCTTATCTGTAAAAATAGGGATGAGGCTACAAGTGCTCTGACTTGGAATTGCTCTGAAGAGTTCTTGGTATTACAGGGCACTTACAGGAAGGGGATGAGATTTATGTAGCAATTTGATCATCCAGAATGCTATCGATAAGTATTTCTGAAGAATTTTGGGTTGCAAATGATGGCATGGTTTTACTTCAACATCATAGGCATCAAAGAACTCAGAGCTGGGAGAAGATGGATTAATCATCTAATGCAAAGCAGTTTATTTTGCAGACAAGCTCAAACAGGCAGGAATTCCATCTGACTTCCCTTTGCTTCATGAGAGGCTCCTGGCACAGACTAAGTGATCAGCAAGTACTTGTGAGACAGAACTGGGTTCATCCTCCTGCTGAAACTTCAGCCAGTGCGGGGCTGGGACCCTACCGAACCTCAAAGGGAGACAGAAGGAGAAAAATAAAGATCTGAGATTCAACTGTGTGGGAGCTTTTTCAACAGTCCTCAAGTCTCTGAAATATTATTAAAGTGGCTTTAGATAACATAACTAAATTGGGTTATTCTATAAGTAAAATTATATATACATATGTGTATGTATATATGCATGTGTGCGTGTGTATTTGGCAAGGGTCTAGCAGTGAAGGAAGAGGAAGGCAGTCAGAATACTCGCTGGCAACATATCCTAACTTTGAGTTTTCAGATATTTTGGTTTAGAGGTAGTTTTCTTTTCTTGCTGTTAGAGAAAAAAGTCCCTCAATCAAAAATTAAATAGTTTCTTGCATTTCTGAAATGTGGCGTGTGTGTGTGTGCAGGCAGGCATGTATATATGTACTTATCCCATCTAATTTGCATTTTTTATAGGAAAAGACTGTCCTTGCTGGCTGTAAAATTAACATTGAGTTTCACTGCAGCGCTCCAACACCCTCTTGCCTGGCTACTTCCTCCAATGGCCCAGATACATTTTGATCCCTGGACATGAGTAGCACACTGCCCTGGGGAAGATGCTGTGTGAGGAATTACTCAGGCGCTCTGGGCTTCTTGTCGAGAGCCTACCAGTCCTCACCTACGGACCTTGGTTCTCTCCTTGGGGTTGGGTCAGGCAGACGTGAAAACTTATTTGACTGAAACTTTTCTAGCAGTTACAGGAATGAACTTACTTAACTCTCAAAACTACCCTGAGTCACTATTATTATCCCTGTTTTATAGATGAGGCTAGAAAACTGGGTCCAAATTTTATAAGAATTCCATTATTCTTCGAAGAGCCCACTGTCAAAATTAATACCACTTTTAAACAAAAATGAATCTTACCTGCAGATCTCTCTCTACCGGTAAGTGCTCTTGACTTTTAAAGGTCATGAACCCCTTTGAGAATCTGATGAAAGCTCTAGATTCTTCCTTGGAAAATCCACATATGTTGATAAATTAATTTATATCCCAAAGCCACCCCCAGAGCCCAGGTTAAAAACCCTAAATACAATGGAGGAATGCATCAGTACTCTCTGGCAAATTCTCTCTCCAGGAGCTGAGCACTACATTCTGGAATCCACAGTCCACTTTGTGTGCCACATGTCCCTTCTTTTACGGTTACTGTAGATTAGAAATTATCTAAGAAAACTGATGGTCATAGTGGTTATTTATGGAGGGTAAGACACAGTCTGTGTGATGTATTTCTGCCATGTTTAAATATTTCCCCATGAGCATGTACCACTTTGGTGATCAGAAGTGCTATGAAAGGTTATTTAAAGAAAAAACCAAAAATTTGCATCACAAATACACTCAAAATTTGTATATACAAGGCAAAATTATGTATATACAAGGATAGTCATCGTTGCATTGCTTGCAAGTTCTCCTAACTGGCTTCAGCAAAGGAGAGGCTAAATAAACCATGGTGCCTACTTAAATGGATTACTGTGCGACTACTAAAAAAAATGGCAAGGTAACTCTGAAAGTACTGCAAGAGCCTCAAGATCTACCATCTGGAGAATAAAAAGCAAGATGGGGAGTGGTGTACAGGGTGCTACAATTTTGTAGAGGCAAAAAAAGAGAATATTGGTTGACGCATCTAATACCTCCCGAGGGTCAGTAAAGCCTGGATGGAGACATTTCTGGTCTCCGGAAAGTCAGAGCAGAAAGGAAGATTCACTTTCACCCTGTGCCCTTCTTACCTTTGAATTTGTTCCATTTATGTATTACTCATTCAGTAAAACAATAAAAATGTTAAAAAGAAAGGGACTTCAAAGGTATCGAAGAACACCTTTTTCTGAGAGGCTTCTTCCCATGATGGGACCTTGCACTGACCGCCTGTCCCTCTGCCTGGAACGACATTCTCTGCCCCCACTCACCTTTCAGGTCTCAGCTCAGTTGTTTCTCATCAGTCTTTTTCGACCTTCCCAGAAAGGTCAAACACCTTATTATCTGCCCTTGTAATACCAAGTGGCTTTCCATCCATCCATTTTTCCCAACAACAGCGTTACATATATTTCTCTGATTATTTGATTCACTTTTGTCTCTTCCCACTAGGCCACATGCTCCTTAAGAGAAGGGTCTTTGGTTTTGCTCACCAGTAGATCCATTAAATTTGGGACGTTACCTGGTATACTAGTAGGTATATAAGAGGGTAAAGAATAAATGAGTAGCCCTGGCTGGTGAGGCTCAGTGGATTGAGCACTGGTCTGCAAACTGAAGGGCTGCCTATTCGATTCCCAGCTAGGGCCCATGCCTGGGTTGTGGGTCAGGTCCCCAGTTGGGGGCACGAGAGAGGTTACCAATCTATGCTTCTCTTGCACATCGATGTTTCTCTCCCTCTCTTTCTCCCTTCCTTCCTCTCTTTCTAAATATGAATAAATAAAATCTTAAAAAAGAGTGAATGAGTAGAGAGCCCATGTTCCCATCCCCACCTCTGCTACCCCTATATTCCTGTCAATGGGTCATTAGGCCTGTTATTACATACCCAAGAACCTGGAACTCACAATTTCTTCAAGCTGTCTATTATATTAGATACCTCTCACCATTAGAAATTTCAACCTCGTATTGTCACATTGAGCTAAAATGAATCTTCATGGCTGCTACCCATTGGATTTAATTCTACCTTTACTAACACAGAGAACAAGACTAATTCTTCTTCTATATAATGATTTTTCAAGTATTTGAGCACCCACAATCCCTTTACCTAGCTACAAGTCTTCTATTTTTTACAGTCATTACTGGTTGGGACCTCCTTGAGGGCAGGGAGAGTATCATATTTATATCTGTATCTTTAGCCTCCATCAGGGCTTGTCTTAGTACATGCTATTGTTCATATGGCATCTCATATTACTTACTCTTGATCATGCTCCACTTTGGCTGTGTACATCTCATAGTCCTGGCTAACCTTTCGGACAAATATCCTAGCTTTGGTCTTCGCAGTGTACCTCCTTCCTTCCATTGTTTGATACCTCCGGTAATGCCAGCTAAGACCCCGTGAGCCCTGGGGACAGCCATCAATGATACATAATGGGTCCGATTGATGTTGGTTTCCTTTTTTTCTTCTTCTTTGCAGAGCTTTTGTCTCTACTATGGAGCATTACTGTATGCATGACCTTATTTATTAAAATACTGCACTCAGCTGATAACATTATAATCTCAATTTGTCTCTCACACTTTCCAAAACCCGACCAGCAGCTTCACGAAACAACGTGAGTTCCAAACCAAGAAGGATAACCCCATTTAAAAATAGGTCTACTTGTTCATAGCAATGCTATTTACAATAGTCAAACTCTGGAAACAGCCTAAGTGCCCGTCAGTAGATGAGTGGATAAAAAAGCTGTGGGACATTTACACAATGGAATACTGTGCAGGGGTAAAAAAAGAAGAAATTCTTACATTTTGCAACAGCATGGATGGACCTGGAGGCTATTATGCTAAGTGAAATAAGCCAGTCAGTGAAGGACAAATACCACATGATCTGACTTGTATGTAGAATCTAATGAACACAATAAACTAACGAACAAAATAGAAACAGAAGCATAGAAACATGGAGCAGACTGACAGCTGCCAGGGGGGACAGGGTTAGGGGTGGGACTGGATGAAGGATGGTAAAGGGATTAACCAAAACATTTATGTGTGACCCATGGACGTGGACAATGATATGAGGATTGAATGAGGAAGGGGAGAGGGTGTGGCTGGGTGGAGGTGGGAAAAGGGGGAAAAAGGGGGAACAACTGTAATAGTACAAACAATTTTTTTAAAAAAAGGTCTACTTGGTGTGGCAAATACTAACTGAGGCAGACCTACAATGTCCCCCTCTATACTACCTTTACTCAAGGAGTATCTTCAGAAAGGAAAGGAAGGGTTTTTGAGCATCAAGTGAGAATTTTTAAAAGGCCAGCCCCTTTAAATCATCAACTCTGATGCTCAGAATTATCACTAGATCCATCCTCGAAGGCTGTCATAATGCGGAATCCAAGCTCTTAGGACTGGAGGACTCCTGGGTCAATGTGAGCACGGACGCATCATTGCTAATATGCACAGCAGTTGGCAGAGCGCTATGAGGCCGATGCATCAAGTGTAGTTTCTCGGTCTTTTAGCCAAGATCCAGAGGGGAACCAACATGGTGATAATTCCTCTGTGGGGAGCATGTCCTGACCTGGTAAAGAGATGGACAAAATGATTTAGTTTCTTTTTTTTCCATATTCAGCTTGCTTGAGCTATATGACAAATGGGTAAAGGATCAGAGCATACTGAGAACTAATGAACCACAGGGAGAAATTCATTTAATGACTTAAGTGTGCTTCATCTAATGTGAAATGTAGGTCATTTCACTGTCAATTTATTCATGGGATTATTTGTCGTTAGCCTGGTTACGTGGCATGTATTGTAAGATCTCAGCCCTATGTAAAACAGAACGGACCCTGCTCCCCCCTCTGCATCCATACCCCAACATGCGGCATGGCAGGAATTAGCAACATTCATCAATGCTTGTCTCAGTAGACAGCACTGTAATTATTTTTAAAACTGATTTGGGGCTCTTTACCACAGTTTTGGAGACTCTTGGAAAAATCTAAAAGCTGAACATCTACACAGAAATTCAGATCTATTGCTGAGTTAGCAACCAAAACAAAGATCAGACAAGAAGAGGGGTATTTCACATTTCATGGGGCCAGCCAGGCATATGTCATCAGAGAGACAAATTGGTCAAATGCAGCAACCAGGGAACAAATTTTATGAAGTTTGACCAGCAACTCTTTCTCAACTCTAATTTTAAAAACCCAAGACAGCAATCTTGTAGACCTTATTTTCATTAACGTTAACAAGGAACGACTGCGAATGGGCATGGGGTTTCTTTTAGGGTGATAGAAAATGTTCTCAAACTAGATTTTGGAGATGGTTGTACAACTCCGTAGATTTACTAAAAATCACTTGAAATGTACTTAAAATGAATGCGTGTTATGGTGTGTTAATTTTACTTCAATGAACTGATTTTTTAAAATAAGAAGATAAATTGAGGACTGACTCTAGCCTATGGTCTTGAGGGCACAGAAACTGACTCTCCAAAAACATCTCATGAGGGAAAAAATCTTAGAACAGCTGCTCAGATGGGTGAGGCGTGGCCATTCTACCATCCTACCAGCCATTACTTCAAGCCCAGCGATGGGTCTATCAGGCAGTCCATCCTGCCCTGAGATTGCCTAGCACTTCCATTCCCTGGGTTGACCGATTAAGAAAGCTGCACAGTTGCAGATTTGTGGTAAATACAATACAAGCCTTAACAAATTCTTCTCCCAACATAGCACTTGGCACCCCTCATTCTAACTACCTGCTTACTAGTCTACATCCCTCCCTGGGCAGTAAACTCCATGAGAGCAATGACAATAACCATCCAGTTCACTGTTTTCTCCCACCACATAGCGCAGGCCTGGCTCATGGTCCATTCTAAATAACAGCTTGTTGAGAACATTTAAAATTTACTGGGAACCCTCTAAAAAAAAATAAGGACACGGATTCAATAACCATGAATTACCCCAATAGCCATGCATTGAGAACATGCTGGGTACATTCCCAAGTGTCATTGTATTTAATCTTCACAACACCCCTATTTGGGAGATGTTATAATTCCATTTTTCAGTGGAGAAGCTGAAGATCAGAAAGGTCAAGTGATGAGTTCAAGGTGGCGGAGAGAGTTTTCAGACCAAGGTTTACTGCTGCTAAGGTCAAGGCAGTTTCATTATCTGAACTTCACAGAAGCAGAGTTAGGCCCCTGTTTTTCCATCAAATATTACCTTAGGTTTCTTTCATGATTTGTATCAGACACACACAAAAGGACTATGTGTTAAAAGTTCAATACTATTAATCAAGATATATCCATAACTGCTTAGTGATACAAAGAATACATAGAGAAATAGAAAATACATAGATAAATCAAAAGGTGGAGTGTTCCACAAAGGTCTCAGGTGAGTAGCTATGAAATGAAAGATAGTTTTTATATGCTGGAAATCTGTTCCAGGAGTAGATTGAACTAAGAAAGACTACATATAAAAGCCTGGGTTTTGCGTAATACCTCTAACATTTTATTAAATTCTCTTATGGAAAGAAAGTACGCTGGGTACTTTACTGGGTGACTTTTAGTGAAAGTATGTGATAAAACCTACATTAACTACAGACGTGGGTGAAGAAATGCAGCCTTCTACAGGGAGTTACAAGTGCTTTGTACAGTATTCCTCTGATCGTTCCCTTTTGCTTGTGGTCACCACTGTGCTGAGAGGAGGAAAGCATTCTCCTTCAGCTCTTCCCATAGTCTCACCTCTGGAGTCAGCTGCTTACTCACAGCCAGTGACTGGAATGTTTGTATAATTCTCCCTTTACGCCATCCCACCCCTCCACAGCCGCCTTCTTTATCTACTGATTCCTTCCAGAGCCTTAAACAGGCCCATTCTTTCATCTTTGGGGAAGCTATTCAGATTTAATGGGACCCTTTGACATTATTACTCTTACTTGGTACAGAAGGAAAGACGCCTAATCAGCTGTGTGTTCCTACAGGCAGAGAGGGGCCCAGGGTGTCCCATGCAGTGTCAGGGACCACATCAGATTAGACTTCCAGTCTCCACAAAGCTAGTCCAGGGTACTGTTTCCTGTCATGTTTTTTTCTTAGCAAAAGTAAATACTTTATTAAAAGCTAAGGTGCCCAGGAAAACTTACAAATATAGTTCTAATCCATTTCAAAAAGTATCTCCAATATGATGATCTCTCCCACCCATGCTTCCAGTTCCAGAAGCCTCCAGGAGAATTGGTCTCACAAGCAGTGGATCTTGGACCTCAAAACACGAAGGCAAGCCTAGGCTATGTTTATCCAAACCCAGATATATCACACTATATTTTTACATGTAATCCACGTTTCCCTGGAGAACTAAAAAATTCTACTTTTGCCATCAGGGATGAAAAAAAAAAAGGTAGGGGTGACCCGGCGGGGGGAGGTGGGGTTGGGGTGGACTTTTCCTGACTTGACTTTCCTCTTTTATTTTTTAAAAACATCCCCAATAGCTTTCTAGTGTGACTGTTGGTAAAAGGTTTTAAAAAACCACCATAAATAATCTCAAACCTAGAAATGAAGAAGAGTCTGAGAAAAACTCCCGAAGCTAGTCCCGATTCCTGATACTTCCTTCTCGCCTCTCCGGATAGCCCTTCCTACCTGTCACTTGTCGCCGCACTAACCCCACCCAACAAAGGCGTTTTTCCTTTTTGGTTCTATTTATGGTGTGCATTGCCTTCCCATGCTGAACAGGGAACTGCAGAAACGCTGGGGTGTGACTGTGACCCTAGGTTACAAAAGGCTTTGCAGCTTCAGCCTTGCTTCCTCTGTCACTTGTATCCCTCCTTCTGGGGGAAGACGTCGTGAGGACATTCAAGCAGTCCTATGGAGGGGTCCGTGTGGGAAGGAAGTGAGGCTGCCTACCAACACCCAGCACTAACTTGCTAGGCATGTCAAGGAATGTCTTAGGGAGCGGCTCCTTCAGCCAGAGTCGAGTCCGCGGAAGACTCGCCGCGCCGGCTCACATCTGGGCGGACGGCAGCCTCATGAGAGACCTGGAGCCAGACGGCCCTGCGAAGCTGCTCTTGGATTCCTGAGCCACAGAAGCTGTGAGATAATAAATATTTGCTATTCAACCTGCTAAGCTGCAGATAGCTTGTTATATAACAATAGGTAACTAACACAGAAAATCACCTGAATATGTGACTAATAATAAGATCGATTCGGTCAGAAAATTAACCACTAGATTCTAGTTGCTTAACTCATTCCCAGAGAAGGAAGACTACAGGGAGAAAGGGAAGACCACTGTATTTTACATGCATCATTTGTTTTTTAAAAGGATGTAAATGTGCTCTTTGACTTTAAGTGCTATTACTGTCTTTTGTCTCTTCTATTTTCTTTCCATAAATAGGGTCTAAGTGGTAGTGCTGGATGGGGGCACACCTCTCGTGGATTTTGAGCAGCTGGGGTGTCGCTGGAGAGGTACTTGACTGTGAATGAAGGGCAGGGTCACTTTTCTTTCTTTTGACATTAAAAAAAGACATTCTAATTCCAGTATCCACCATAGAATAAAGTCAGCTTTGTCTTCCTGAGGACCTTAATGTCCTAACAAGAAGGTCCAATTATTAACAGTGGTGAGAAAATGAGACCCTGTCATGGGATCTTCCTGTATAAAAGTGGATACACACTCATAGTGGAAATTAACAGCCAATATTCCAACAGGAAAGGTTAATTGTGGAGACTATTTCAAGGATCAGTCCTGGGAATTATGATGTATTGGACAAAAGGAAAATAGGATTATAAGTGAGAAGACATAATATTTGAGAGTACCTAATTTTACTTATAAAATAAAGTTCAGGGGTTCTCAAATTTTAGTGCACATACGAATCACTTGTAAAGGGGAAGCTTGTCCAAAATTCAGATCCCAAGGCCTCAACCCCCGAGATTCTGATTTTATAAATCTAAGGTTATATCCAGGAATCTGTATTTTTAAGGAGCACAATGAGTTGTTTCTACTGTGAAAGATCTGCAGACTATACTTTTAGAAAAATTGAGTTCATATATATATACATATAGTGCTGTAATCAAATATTGTATTGGTCAAAATTGTGAATGGTCAAGAAAGTCCAAAATTACTAGGCAGAGGCCGAATAGCAAAGAAACCAGTGAAACGTCACACTGACAGGTGCCCATCAGGCATTGCACCATATGTCAATGGCTGTGAATGCTCCTATGTACTGTCCTTCTCCCCAAATGGCACTGTGATTTTTAACAGTTCAAAGTCTAAGCATTATATGGTGGTGATCAAAAAGGGTTTTTAAAAAATAATTTTATTATAAAGGAAGGTAATGATTCCATGGATTTTTATGGGCTAATATACTCTTTCTTTGAAATAGCTTTTGACTTGCTAATTCAAAAATAAATAGGAGAAATTTTAAAATCCATTTTAAGAAAAAAAATTCACTAATCATCAGAGAAATGCAAATGAAAACCACGATGATGAAAACCACCTCACTCCCGTTAGAATGGCGATCACCAATAAATCAACAAACGACAAGTGCCGGCGAGGATGTGGAGAAAAGGGTGCCCCCAGGCACTGCTGGTGGGAACACAGGCTGGTGCAGCCGCTGTGGGAAATGGTTTGGAATTTCCTCAAAAAACCAAAAATGAAACTGCCTTATGATCCAGCAATTCCATTATTGGGTATATATTCGAAGAAACCCAAAACACTGATTTCAGAGAATATAGGCACCCCTGTGTTCATTGTGACAGTATTTACAATAGCCAAGATATGGAAGCAATGCAAGTGCCCATCAATAGATGAGTGGATAAAAAAGTGATGGTACATGTACACAATGGAATACTACTTGGCCATAAAAAAAATGAAATCTTGCCACTTACAACAGTATGAATGGATGTAGAGGGAATTATGCTAAATGAAATAAGTCAGTCAGAGGAAGACAAATACCATATGACCTCACTTATATGGGGAACCTAGGAGCAAAATAAATGAAAAAATAAAGTAGAAACAGACTCATAGATGCAGAGAATAGACTAATAGTTACCAGAACGGACAGGGTTTGGGGGGCTGGGTGAAAAAAGTGAAGGATGAAGAAGTACAGATTGATAGTTACAGAACAGTCATGGGGATGTAAAGTACAGCAAAGGACATACAGCTGATAATACTGTAATAACTACACATGGTGCCAGATGGGCATTGGAAATATCAGGAGGAACGCTTTGAAAAGTACAGGATTGTCTAGCCACTATGTTGCACACCTGAAACTAATACAAAATAATATTAAATGTAAAAAAATTAAAATGAAAAATGAAATCGCTTTAAAGAAAAAAAGAAAATCTAAAAGTAAACATTTTTAATAGGAAGAGCATGTGGGATACAACTAGAAAATCTCAGCTGCTTTGTGTGTGATTGGCAGGAGCAGCTCTACTATGTGTTTTAGTGGCATATGAGATTTGGAGACAGACGGGCACGGCCCAACTTCCCCACTCTCAGCACGGGCAATTTTCAGTCACTGCCACAGGTGACACACTGACAATTGGATTTGCGGAACAGTGACCCAATTCAGTCATTCGAGAGTGAAAAAACACAAACGTGTCACAACACAGGCAAAAAAAGGAACATGACAACATGCGAAATACAGTCATGAGAAAAGGAAGAACTTAAAGACTGAAGGGGATCGTGGGGGCGCCCGAGTCCAGCACCTCCATTTTATAGGTGGGAAATGGAACCCTGAACAGGTGGAAGTTTGATTTTTACCTCCTGACGTCCAAACTGGAACTTGGACCGCTCCACTCCCAGCTCAGTGGCCCGAGGGTTACTGGCTCGTAACGGTGGACTCGGCGCTCCCCTGCGCCAAGGACAGCCGCCTCCGGGCTGCCGCTGCCTCTGAGGGTGGGCCTGGCTTCTCCACAGACAGGGCGCTGCCTCGAGTGATTATTTTTTGAAAATTATATCTGTTATTTTATACTGAACGTATAGGAAAACCTTTGCTCTTAAAAAAAAAACTCTCTGTGATTATAAATCTAGAAATAACACATTGTACATTGTAATAATAATGCTTTTTCTCATAACCCGCTTTTATCATTACATCATGAGTGTTCTCAGTGCGTTAGGTCTAATGGCTCATTGTTTTCCAAGGTGGGACATGTCTCTTTTAATCCCCCTAGGCCCCCAGTCTTCAGCGCTGTGCTTGACACACAGCAGGAGCTCAACAAATGTGTTGAATAAACTAATTAGTAGAATATATACCATAGTTCAGCTTATCCATTATTGTGGTACATCGAGATCGATTTCAGTTTTTTCGCAGTTATAAATAATGCTGCAATGAACATTCTTTGGTGAATCTTTGCACCTACTCCTTATTATTGCCTTATGATAAATTCCTAGAGGTGGAATTACTTAATCAAAGGCTTTGGATACCTATTGCCAAATTGCCCTTCAGAAAAAATGGTTCATTCCCCCACCTTCCAGCCAACTAACCCTCTCTCTCTCTCTCTCTCTCTCTCTCTCTCTCTCTCTCTCTCATTCTCTCTCTCTCTCTGCCTGTCTCTTTAACAATGAAGATATTTTTCTCTTGAGTACTGAAGTTAGTACTGGCAAAACATTTGAAAAGCACTCTGCCCACATTGATCGAATAAAAACAGTTTTGAACACTTTCCATCTGTGTTGTATTAAATTGTACCAGTAATTTATCTAGAGGTGAAAGGTTACTGAAGCCACTGCTAAATCGCTTATATTCCTTGGACTTATTCTGCCTTATAAGTTTAATAAGGGGGAAAATGTGGTTTTTGCTTGAGAGAGAGCAAGTGAGCCAAGAGTGGCTGTTGTGAAACCACTGTGGGATGAAGTGATGGGGAGGCAGGGTGATATGGTGGGAGCAGCTGTGGCCTCAGAGAGCTGGGCAGCCATCAGAGGCGATGGGCTAGAGGCACGTACACGTGACAAGGTGGGGGATCTCATGGCATTGGGTCAAGGTGGGGAGAGGGAATACACATATTTCAAGATTCCTAAAAACATACATGATGCACATTCAATACATCAGAATGGTTGCCTGTATGGGAGCAAGGATGTAGTCCATGGGGGTCGGATGTGAGAGGGCTCTCACACCCAGACTGAAGATGTTGCTAATGGGCCGCAAACTGGAGTATACGTAAGCTGAATCCAAAAGAGAAAAGAGAAGCAAGAAAGAAGGAATGAAGTGGAGGGGGGCACGGAGGGAGGGAAGGAGGGAGAAAGGAAGGAAGAGAGGGAGGGAGGGAGGGCTGTGACATCCCTGAGCCCTGACTCTGTCACTAACTCTGGTGAGCTGCTGTAGGGTCCCACACCTCTTCTGGGCCTCGGCTGTACCCTGCTGGGGAAGGACTAGATTTCCACGGTTTCAGGCGTATCACATTGTGGTTCAAAACATAGGTAGGACACGAATTCCATGGTCTAGACTCTTGCGTGTAAATACAGGTGTAGTATTTTTCCTATACACCCTGACAAATCCTACAACAGAAAGCATTGATCGATTTGTAAAATAAACCATGTGCTTTATGTAAGAAGTACTTCTAGCATAGACTTCCATAATATTATAAGCAGATGTGAGCCGTTTATTAAATTTACAAACAGCAAAGTCCCATAATGACGGACCTCCCCAGGACGGCCAGCTATTCCTTGGCAGAATTCCAGCAGGAAATTTTCTGGTGTCGACTGTTCTTCTTTCCTCTTGAAACTGCACAGTATCAGACAATGTTTTAATTATTTAAATATGCCCCAAGTCTGCGGTCCATTCTCTTATCATTTCAAAGGACTGTGCTCCTATAAATCATATCAAATGTCTGAGATTCTAACCAGAGAGAAAGAGAGAGAGAGAGAGAGAGAGGGAGAGAAATCAGGGACAGATACTTCTGGCTACCCAAGGAAAGTGTAGCTACAAAGGCAATGGTATTGCGTAATAAAAGCCAGTATTCATTTGAAAGGTTTATGTGAACACAAGATGATATAATGCAATCAGTTGGCTCCAAAGGTAAAGACGTGTGTGTGGTTGTGTGTGTAGACTGTGAATTAATCTAGTTAAAATGACACAGTTGCTCACGAGAGCAGCAACAAAGTAAATGTATTAGAACATGTGGGGAGCCAGGGTTGTCTAAAGCAATTTTCTCCCTTATTGTGGAAGGGAACAGCAAGTTTTACTGAACACCTTGACACCATCTATGCTGATGGATCCCAGACCATCACTGTGTGATCAGTTTCCTCCTGGTTTTCATTTGAAAGAGGAAGCAGTTTGAAAACAAGGTTTTTCTCTGGCTCTAGAAGCAGAGGAGACCAGCCAACTTTTAAATATTC
Source organism: Mormoops blainvillei (assembly GCA_004026545.1). NCBI lineage: Eukaryota > Metazoa > Chordata > Mammalia > Chiroptera > Mormoopidae > Mormoops > Mormoops blainvillei. The sequence goes on from PVJD01002291.1 coordinate 90,357, forward strand.
TGTTGGTCTTAGTCAAGGTATGTAGGACCCAGTCCCTCTACTCTTGCTGCTGCCAGGAATTAGACACACACATGAGAAGAGATGAGCAGGAACAAAACACTGCCGGTGCCTTCCTGATGGAGAACATTTCTTCTGTTCTTGGCTCTGCTAGTGGAGACTTGGGTCCTGGGAGAAACACTGTCAGTTTCAGTATTTGTGGAGACAAAGAACAGGACTTCTCCCAGCACGGGCTTCTCTCCCACCTTGCTGCGGCCCCTCTGGGCTTCAGTTCATTTGAGCCTACCTTGCACCCAGGGGTACATGGGAAGAGAAGGGAAGGTAGCATGAAACATAGTTACAACACCCAGAAAATAGACTCTGAGATTCTGAGGTTTGCATGCAGGAGGTTGACTGGGGAATGCTCTCAAGAACCACACCTATCAGGGAGTGAGGACAGCAGGACAAACAGGAAAAGGTTGGACTGCAATTCAGTCACAAAAAGACCTCAGGCATCCCTAGGGAAGCTCTGCGGTGGGCCAGCTCTTCAGAGTTGTCCCTCTTTGGCCTTTATTGCCACCCCTCCCCACACACATACGAATATAAACCATGTGGTCATTGGATACTGGCTGGGTCCACCCCTTTGACATACATCCTTCCCAATAGGGTTGGAGAGGGATTCAGACAAGAGCCAGCAGCCACAACACTTCCAGCAGCGGGGGAAGGAGTGCCTCCCGGGGTGCACCACACCAACTGCTACAGAGTACAACATGTGTTTCAGACATTAAAGAGCTTATACTCCATTAGGGGAATAAGAACTTGTACATTAGCTATAGTATCAGGCAATAGTTTACAAGTGTCAGATGAATACCACTGATTATTTGTTTTGTAGGTGTATAGAGAAATAATAGAAAGCTAGAAGTGGAATTATGCATTATTGGACTTGACCTGTTCAATTTACAAATGAGAATTCTCTGATGTTAAAAATGAAGGGACAGGTGCAAGGTCACATATCTACTGTGGAGCCATCTAGGTTTTCTGATTCCCATTTTAATCCTCCACTGTAAAAATTTCCCCTTTGGAAGTACTTTTTCTTTTGACAGGACTGATCTGTGTAATCTTGACTAGAACCAGATAAGGTAGAAAACAGAACTCCCCACATAGGTCCTCGGTTGCAGAGGAATTAAATTTAAACAAATATATTTAGTCTTAATCTTAAAAACCGTCAGTCAGGACATGGGGCTCAAAAGATTCCCCTTAGCTTATAAGGAATTTCGCATCTCATCCCTCGTCTGTCTGTTTGCGGCCATGGGTGAGACCGCCATCTCCTCTGAAAAGTGGCCAGCCCAGCCGTGCTCATTTTGTGGAAATGAGGAACCACCGGATTCAAGACCGGACCACACTGGTGGCCTCCAGCCTCTGTCACGTTTACTTGGTAAACCATAACTGCGGCCTGTGGCAGTGCTCACTGCCTGCCACACATCACCATGATTTGCTAAGGGTCCCCTTTTCCTCTAGAAACTTCCAGCTGATTTTTCCCCATCTAGGTAAGTTACTTCCTCAAACACGTAGGGTACATGGTTGGTGGGGGACAGAAAGGACAGCTTAGATAATACTGAAGGGAGCCGATATGAAAGATCTGAGTTCTTAGGTAAGTTGCAAGTTCTCCATTCCTTCAGTCATTCCGTTAATGGATAGTTGCTCAGCACCTGCTTTGTACTGAGTACTATTGCAGGAATTAAGGACTTGAAGGTGCATGAACCATGATCCCTCCGGAACCAAGCTGTCGGGAAGCTTGATCAGGAGGACAAGACAGATATGTGAATGTGAGTCAAGTGCAAGTGCTATGATTAAAGACGTAATGGAAGCTGCAGTGGGGGGATGGTGCTAGAGCTGACTGTGGTACAAAGAGTTCCAGTCGTCTAGTTCGTTTGGCATAACGCATCATTCGGCTGGAACCCCACTCACTGCGGGCTTATTGATTCAGGGACTTTATTGGGAACTTTCTATGTGCCTAGCACAGTGCTAGATACTAGAAACACAACTGATTGAATGACCCAGCACTGTTCTCTAGAAAGTCCTTAATATTGAAAAGTTTAATTAAAATACCTATGTGTTTTCTCTTGCCTTGTTTTCTGAAGCACACATATAGTGAGGGAGCCCAAACATCCCATTCATGCCGTATCCTGTCCCATTTCAGATCACTCCAGCAGAACCAGAGCTTGGCCTCTTCCTGATCCCAGGTCCCTGCATCTCTTACTCAACATCTCGTCTGCCCTTTACCTCATCTGCCTGGGGACTCCCTCCCAGCTCTTTGCTGTTGGGTCATTCCAGTGGTTCCTGTAGTCTTTTCTCACTGCCCTGGAATCTGAGTTCCTCAGAACACCTGGGAAATGAATAAAGATATTGCATCCCGGACGGTTTCCCCCCGGCCCTCCTCCATGGCTTGGCCACACGGTGGGTCGCTCTCGCCCATCCGCGGGGAACCGCTGTGCCAAGCCCCTTCAGGGCCTCTGCCTGTCATGGTCTCTGCAGAGAGCATGAAGGTAGGATGAGTGAGCACCTGAACATACACACTTTGGGCACTTTGGAGCTTTTTTCCTTCAGAAATGTTTCATTACCCAGCCCAGAGACCCATACAGGAGTCAACTTCTTTTGTGGGAAAATAGGGGTGAGCTGGGATGAGGTTGCCTCCCCAACTCAGCGCTGAACGAGGTTCTTATGGCAGAGTCCCTGTGGAGATAAATATTTTCAACCTCAGGCACTGGTGGGTGCTCCTCACTTTCCTTCCAGTCTCCGCAGTCTCAGGCCTCACCTCCTCGTTTCTTGTTGGGCCATCCCTGCCTGCCGCTGTCCCCCTCAATACCCTCTGTCCTCCAGCAAGTCTCCCTCCACCAGCCTGTAACTGCCTGCTGCTCCTCACCCCTCTTTCCTCCGTCGCTTGCGCAGTGTGCGGTCTCACTTCCACACGCACGCTGCCTTTGCATCTCCGTAAGGAGCCTGTCACTGTACTGGCACATTTTGTCAGCCATCATGGGTCAAAGCCTTTCCAGGACACAAAAAGTAGAGCAGAAAGCGGTGCGGGTGGGGTGTGGGGTGAGGGGGTTGGCGGGGCGGGGCGGCGGGGCGTGGTGGAGTGTAAGCGTGGACCAGCCCCTGCTGCATGGTATACGGATGCTCATTGTCAAGAGGGTGCTGTCTTTGACTCGTATTGTGCGTATGGAGAAAAGTGTACATCTGTGTAGTGTAGCCTAAGGAAACACTTCAGAGACAAACGGTGCTAGAATGAACCGTCTCTATGAGGCAATGTGCAGTGGGCATGGGTGTGACGCTCAGGAGCCTCGGCACTTATAATAGGGTGTCCCAGACATGGGCCCTGGGATGATTTAAAGGAAGAGACTTAGTAAAGCTGGATCTCTTGGTGTAGAGCCCAGGCTTTAGAATGAGCAGCCTGGGGAGACTGGTTTTGGGAACCCTGCTGAGTGAGAGACACACCTCCTTTTCAGGAAATGCCCAATGCTTAGAGAGCCTTTCGGCCACACGATGATTCTCTGCTGGGATTTCTCTCTGCAATTCTGGAAATATTTTTCTCCCTGGAGCTGTCCTTCCTGACGAGGATTATTTCCATTTTTCTAATATTCTATAAAAAAAGGCTAATAAATTTCAGGTCGGGTAAGAATATTTCTTCAGTAGATATGGATGGGCTTTATTGTGCAAAGGGGAAATTTCCCAATGGATTATGTTTAGAGTGTTAAATACCTGTACAAGCCCTAGCCCCCCATGACCACATCAGCTGCTTTTAAATAGACTTGGGCTTTTTAAACCTTCAAAAGCAAATAAAGCTTTTGAAACTACAGGCTTTTAGTTTTCATTTGAATGCAGTTTAGAGGGATTTGGAGACTTCTTAATGATAATTTTAAAAAAGATTTTATTTATTTATTTTTAGAGGGAGGGGAAGGGAGAGAGAAACATTATCGTGCTCTCACAAGCCCCCAGATGGGGACCTGGCCTGCCACTCAGGCATTTGCCCTCATTTGGAATCGAACCAGCGAGAGCCAGTGACCTTTCAGTTTTCAGGCTGTTGCTCAATCCAGTGAGCCACACCAGCCAGGGCTTAATGCTCATTCTTGTGATGACGTATTTCCATGAGCTTTATTGTAAATGTTCCAATTCAATGAATTCTAAAACCATGAGAACTTTTTCAGGGAAAGGAGGTGCTCGTTTCCAAGTATATTCTTTCACACACTAATGCTAGAACCAGAATACCCCCATTTTAAAGCCCTTAATGAATCACTGAATCCGGTGAGAGTCATCAATAAATGAAACCACTTGATAAAAGACTGATGAGAACTTCACAATATTCGGGTCAGGCTGTCACCTCCTGAACGCACTGGTCAATCTCAGCTGCACTGAATTGTGGACAACCTGATAGTATGCGCCCCTAATGTGAGGCAATGTGAAACAGGAGCACTAGGTATGAAGTATGCTTGCTCAAAACTTTAATGTGAGCCTGAAAGTTGAGCCTAATTCAGTTGATAGACCAACTTCCAATTTACAAGAAATAAGGAAATAAAGGACCCAGTTAAACAACGCCACAAGGGGGGAACTAGCAGATCCGGGATACAGACCATTCTGAGACAGGTGAGCAGTTTTCTTCAAGTCAGTTATAGAAAAAGATAAGGATAGGCTGCTCCAGATGTCTAGATGAAGAGACTTAAGAAATACAGTAAACCTGACATTTTGAGACAATTAGAGGAATCTGAATATAGACTGGGCACTAGATGATACCAAGGTTTTATTAATTTTATTAGGTGTGATAATGGCATTGTGCTTATATTAAAAATGTGACTTAGAAGAATGCATTTAGTACATAGGGGGTGAAATGACACAATGTTTTTAAAATGTGCACACACAAAAAAGGACAGACAAAGCAAAGCAGTAACACCTTGGGGCTGTTGAAATTTGATGGTCATACATGAGGTTCAATATATCATTCTCTCTACTTTTGTTACATTTAAAATTTTTCAAAAAAAGCGTATTAAAATAAAAATAACTCTACCTACAAAGAACAACAAAGGAAGCAAGCAGCAGAATAGTATGTTACTATTTGTGAAAAAAAAAGTGAACATATGTGTATTCTTTAAAGACATAGGATATCCTGAAAGGATATGCAAAAAAACTAGTAAAAGTCATTGCCTCTGGAGAGAGGAACTGGGTGATTCAGGGACAGGGATGGAACAAAAACCATTCAGTAATTTTTTGAAGAGAGGATAGAGACAACACAAAAGGAGCGAAATTAGTTTTTACACACGTGGCCCTTATGAGTTTGGTTTATTTCTCTCAATACCCTGGACATCTGTGGGTTGCAAATTGGGCATTCGTGGGCCACATTCATCTGAAAGAGTTAATTTATCTAAGTGGCAGTAGAGAAATTTACTTAATAAACACATATTTGGTGCCCGATGCTATGGGTGCTGCGCATTAAGGGACAAAAAAGATGAGTCAGACACGTCGCCAAAATAATAGGGTTTAACATCAATTCATTAAGGCTTTATTTTTTACTTTAGATGTAAAAAAAAGGAGCTTCAGGAGGAGTACTTTTATTTTGACCATATTTCTGATTCATTAATAAATCTATTTAGCTGTGCCAAGGGATATGGATAATAAAGAAAGAGATTTGTCAGTCGGAGGTATGACTTAATCCTGGTGCATGTAGAGAGTTTATGCGTTGGGTACTCTGTACTTACGTACTGTAGTCGTGAGGATCATTAAATAAGAGTTAGAACGGCATGAAGTAGAATTAGGGAGCTAAGGGATAATAAAATACCACTTCATTCCATTGATTATATAAAGAGCCCTGTTTTTTCATATGAATACATTAAAAAAGATAAAACCCTTAAAATTCATAGGAGACCAAAATGATGTTTTTGCAAATAAACTTTCTGATGTTAGGGAAGATTAAACGTTATGGTCTTATTTCTATTTTATCTTTGGGTAGGAAAAATTAGGCTAATTGAGTTGGTGCTGAAGGCTTTTGTTTTGTTTAAATCTTACTCAGGTTGCATTGGGGAAACATTTAGAGAATAATGTGAAGAGCTGATGCACTACAAATCATCTGAATGGCTATTTTCCTCTTTTTCCTTCCTTTTGTAGCTCCCTTCCGATTTTTACGTGGCACTATCACACCAGCTTTATGGTCTTTGCAAATGCAGTTCTAACTAATGCTGAAAATTCTGAGTTTGTCAAAATAAAGGTAGAATAATGTGATGCCGCCCAAAGTTTGACACATCTCAATGGAATCATATTTTGAGGCAAACTGAGGACAATCAAAACTTCCTAAACCGGTGGAGCTCAAGGAGATGGTTCTTGCAGGGAGTAAAAATATATTCAAAATGGTGAGACAGATAATGTATGAGCCACTTCATCAGAATTCCTGTGTTATAGTTGAGCTTAAAGGTTCCAGGCCACCCTAAGGCACCAGCATTGGGCTGGTTTGGGCAACAGAACATAGGACTATGAAAGATAGGGAACTCAAGAGTTAAAAGATTTTTAACCTTAGCTGATAGGCTTAAGTGATTAACGCATTTGGAAAGCTGTTATTCCAGGAAGGGGAATGCATGACTTACCTGACTCCAGGAGGTGCACAAACAATTCAACCTTTGGGCCCAGGGGTCTGCAAAGTTGGAGATGGCATATGAGCCATTGCGCTCCAGAGACGGAATGCAGATAAAGAATTGTTGATCAACAGATAAAGAAGTACTAGGAAAATTGCAGCCCAGACTGGAACTCTTATCTGATTAACCTTTTTTCCCCAAACCCCTTACCTCTTTCTTCTCCTTATAAAAAGGTCAGCTTGAGATGAGATGTTAGGATGGTTTTTGAGGTTACATAACCCGCTGTCTTCTCAGATTGCTGGCACCTGAACAAAGTGTCCATAAAGATTCAATCCTTGTCTCTGCTTATTGGTCCTGGCAGCGACAGGCAGCATGAATGCTGACTTTTCCAGTTTCACAAGGACCACAGGAAGAAACTTTGTGTGTGTGTGTGTATTTTCTAAACCTCTGATGCTTATAACTCTGAGGGAAATTAGTAGAAGAAAGGATACCTTTAAAGATCTCTTATCAACAGAATCAATTTGAGTATCTGGTGCGGCCTCTCTAATCTTTCCAACCTTCCTAAAAGGCAAAGTGCTGTAATTTATTCAGTTGGAGTCTTCACATTTGGGAGAAAGAGTGCTTTGTTTGCAATGAGTCCTGGCACCAGCCCAATAAATATTTTTTAAGTTGATTTAAAGTAGTAGGCAAGTAACAATTGTGCTGGATTTATTTTTTCTTTGATGTAGACCAAAAGTCACCATTTACTTCTCCGAAGTTATGTTAAATATATCCATGTAATTTCTATCAACATTTACTATATTTCAGTTCATCGCTTTTAATTATGTAATAAAAAACAATTAATGACTTAGATATGATCCAATCATCTTATTTGTTTAGGGCATATCTATTCCATTGGAGATAGATTTAGAATGATATTTCCTACCTGACAATAAATGTTACTTACTTAATTTATTTGTATATTTTTAGAAAGCAGGAAAGGGAAGGAGAAAGAGAGGGAGAGAAACACCGATGTGAGAGAGAAACTTTGGTCGGTTGCCTCCCATACATGCCCCAACCAGGGATCAAACCAGCAACCTCGGCATGTGCCTCAGCCAGAATTGAACCGGCGACCTTTTGCTTTGTGGGATGATGACCAACAAACTCAGCCACAGTGGTCAGAGCTAAATATATTAGTTTTATATTAAAGTTGCTATTATGCCTAAGCAAATTGTTTTAAAAGAGTTATTTGGCACCTATAAGTAAATACAGCTCCAGAACCAAAGAAGCCAATCTTATTCAACATATTTTAGTGATGGAGGGGCAATTCACTATAATCCCAGGTTAAAATTTTTTTTTTGTTTAAAAGTCTTTTTCTATAATAGCTTGGTATTATAGAACATTTAATAAAACATGTTTATTTATATAGCAATTTTTTAAATGGCAAAGGACTAAAGAGACTTAAAAGTTACATATTTAATGAGTTTTGATGATCCACAATAAAAATATTTCAGAAGCATTTTTAACCACAGTATAATAACCCCTTCTCAAATCAATGAGCAAATGACCAAGAGAAACATCCTGCCTCACATGCTGTTTATATTAACCATTTGATTTGTATTAAAGATGAATCCAATTTAGCATAATTATTGATAGTCTTCTGGACCACATGTTTTTTCAAGAACATTTAAAGAGCCTTCCATAGTGTGTTTTATATAGCATAGGAAAAGAAAAATTAATCTTGAACATGTCCTGTGTTGGGTACAATAATAGCAATCGTTTCCTGAATCCATGTAAGCAATTTTCTCTTAAAAAGACATTTAAATCTGCATCTATCACTCCATCCTGTGTGAGGTGAGGCCCCCTGCTTAGAGATAGCTAAAAACTAAAATATATTAATCCTTGCAAAACGTCAATCTGCCTTTCAAATAAAATGAAAGTAACTTAATTATATGCTGTACTGAAACTAAGATATATTCCCTCTATAATTATTAGCTAATATTTCTCCTAGAACTTATAATTAGAAGAGACACGGAGAGGTTTCTATAAACCTAAAGATGTCGAATGGTAACAGAAGCCCAATTATCTTATTTTTCATCTCAGTTCTGAGTACAGGCAACTTTTAGAGAAGGTGGTTCCCACATCCACTTTGCTCCAGGGAGTGGATGCAATTTTGAAAGGGGGATAATGTCACCAACTATTGGTGCATTATATTAAAGAATCATTTGAAGATATCTTAACACAACACACAGTGTGATCTTATAAGTGGAACAAATATTTGGTGGAATTTCTGTTTTCTATTCAACATGGATGCAGTTGGGTAGAATTTCTTTTTTCTCTTCAACATGGATACTGTTGGGTTTGCTCAGGTATGTACCTGTGACACAGGGAGTCAGGAGGTTAGGGCTAATACTGCAAGGCGGGGAGGGGAGCAATTTCTTATCTTCTGGCTCTTTGGCACTGGTCAACATCTGGTTTGCTATTTATAGCTCTAGCTTGTGGAAAAGAATGGGCTTTAGTTCTAAATGTATTTATATGTGACTTAGAAGATATCTATTTGATTTACTTTCCCAAATGCTGAACTCTTTATTCAGGCAAAGTGTGTATTGTTTTCAGTTCCTAAAGATCTGCTTGGCAGGAGGTAGGACAATACAAAGGCTTGGTAAATTGATTAGATGGAATGAGTTTTACCGCAGGTCCTAGGTAATCTAAAATAAGCTGCCACCATGTTTTCCTCTGCTGGGTGGAGACAAAGCCCAACAATGTGAACTCGTCAAAAGAAGGCAGATGTTTTGCTGGTGTACAGTGCATTATGGTCACTATGAGTAATATACAGAGAGACACTAATAGCCAATTCTAAATTTAGAAATATCGTAACTATCTTTTCAGGCCTAGGGGATTAGTCTCAATTTCAGAGTACTTACTATAGGTTACTGGTAAAATCAATTTTACTTCTTTTGGGGAAATTGTTGAAAAATATATTCCTTGGGAATAGAATAGTCAAGAATTGTTTTTTCATGAATAGTAAATGGCTTTGAGGTCATTAGAGGTTACAGAAATTTAGGTATGATCAAAATAAGTGAAATGTCCAAAGTCAGAAGTCAGGACTAAAGCAAAGAGTTCTAGAATTAATGTTCCTTTTCACTGGGGAAAGCAGTATGACTGATCTCAGAGAAACAAAAAGTAGTGCTAATTAGATTGGTAATTAACAGATATTCAGAGACCTGCACCTCACTGCTCTGAATGTGTTAGAATTTGGGTGCTACTTTGGAAAGAGTAAAATTATTGGATTAAACCAAGGCTGTAACTCTATCAGCTCTTAGCATTGTAGGGTTATGCTGACAGTCTAACAGGAGAAAGAACTCTTCAAATATCTTACAAACTAGCCAAGCAGACAGTGAACAAATATGCTATTTTCATGAAATAAATATTTATTGAGCACCCACCATGTGCCGGGCCTTCTTGTAGGCAGGAAAGTGTATATAAGGTCCTTGCTCTCATGGAGCTTACCTTCTAACATTAAACAGCATCGCATGGGCAGGCAGTGGAAGATTGTGAGGATACTTTGAGAAGGGTAAATTAAGTGATGGAAAATCTTGAAATCCAGGTTGGGGAAAAAAGAACTGATTTTGAGATGCTTGATGGGAAGCCATTGGGCTATGTGTATCCAGTGGAAGGGAAATATGATTTTAGTTGCAAACACTTATTGCTTTGATGAGCTTCTTTTGATGTAAACCTGGCATGTCAACTATAACAATATCGTTGCTCTCTGCCAGTAAACGGAGGGACAATTTAGGTGGCATTAATTTAATGAGCTTATCTCACAGAAATCAATAAACGTTCACTTTTTAACCGTCCCCTGAGGTGGCTTGCAGCCACCACCAGTTATTCTGTTAGACTGGTGAATGTTATTTTTTTAAATTAAGTCATTTTAAATTTTTCAATTGCAGTTGACATACAATATTATATTAGCTTCAAGTGTGCACCCTAGTGATTAGATATTATATAACTTGCTAAGTGATAATCTTGATCAACCTAGTACCTATCTGTAGACTGGTGAACGTTTAAAAAGCTGTGGAGAGCAGAAACATTTTACTTTTACAATTAAAACCAGTCTATCCCATGCAACTTTTAGGACTTTTTCGAGTTGCCAATTAACTGATTCTCTGACTGAGCTTTTTGATTTATAAAGTTTGTTCTCTACTGTAAGTAAAAAAAGCTGAACTCTAAGGTTATAAAGATCTCTGCAGTCATCGTAAAATCAAATTCATCAATTTGGACAAAGGCATGCTATTGTTCTTACAGAATGTCCAGCCTTATCCAATGTTGCAATGGACTTCTTCAAGACAGTTTCAGTTTACAAAATCAACTCACTCTCCAGTTTATAGCAACAGCAGTTTCATGCTCTGATAAACACCAAACAAAACAAAACAAAACAAAAACCTGCAGTAGTCGCAGTTATGAGTAACTGAAGAGATTTGCTATTTCTTAGGAAGAGGGGTCTATTTTGGTCATTTTGTACTGGGATTAAGGAAAAAAAACAGGCTTTTTCTTACTTAAAAACTTTTTAAGAGAAATTACAAAAATAATGTGTTTGGTAACTTCAACTAAGCAGAAAAGGAAAGTCACACACAATTCCACCAATCAGAGACTAGTTAACGTCCTGGTGTTTACCTGTCCACTGTTTTCTGCCTCTCTCCAAACATATGTTAAAAATTAGGATTATATGGTATATACTGTATTGTGATTCGTCTCCTCGCCTGCTTAATCACCTTCCCATAGTTTCATGTCATCCTGCAACATTTCGTTATGACTGGGTAAATGTAAGAGGTATATAAATGACTGTATTTAAGGACACGTTAGGCAGAACATTTTCTTCCTTATTAATTTAATAGAGTATATCCCCGATCCCTAAAGCTGTCCCCGAAAATAAGCCTAAGTGACCTCCGACCAGCAGAGTTTCAGGGTCTGCGTGCGCAACACGTGCAGAGTCCGGCCAGTTCCCGCCAGCAGAATCGCAGCAGAACCTCATAGTCCGCCAAGGTCTTCTCGCCGGAACCACACCTCGCTTCCTACAGGGACTGAACAGTGGTCGGTCGAAGCGCTCTGCAGACGCTGGGGCCCCATTCCAAAAGATGCCGCGTCTCCCCAAACTCCCTTACACAGCAGAGCTCGAATTCTGGGGAGCCAGGGGCACCCAGCGACCTCCTCTTGCCCCGACTTCTCGGCCGGCGTGTCGCCCTCCCTCGCGGACCCTCCCGGCACCCGGGCGCAGAAGGGAGACCCAGGAAGGGCCCGCAGGTACCCACATTGACCCAGCCGCGGTGCCGCGCCGGGCCGCGGCCAGACCGCGGCTGGACCGGAGCCGCGCGGGGCCGTGCCGTCCCCGAGTGATGACGCGCTTCCTGCCCTCCCTGCGCTCGCGGGCCGTGCGCTCGCGCTCGCCCTCGGCTCTTGTTCCGCGCCCGGAGCCAGCGGCGGCGGCAGTGTCCGTAGCGGTTGCAGGAGCCGAGCGGTCGCCGGGCGCGCTGGGGGACGCCGGCTGCACTCCCGGGCAGGCGCTCTGCAATGAGACAGTAAATGCATCCCTCGGTAAGGCGCACGGCTCACTCGGGTTTTCCTCCTACTCCAGCTGCATGCACGTTGCATGAATTTCTCGTGTCTTTTCCCTCTCGACAGAAGGAAAATGTGGGTGGTTTATTCCTTCCTTTTGCATCGTGTGAGTGATGCCAATGCAGAAAAAAACGCGCAAAGCTCCCAGATTTTATGTTCTAGGAGGGCTTTCTGCAGGAAAATAAAAATAAAATGAAATAAATGCACCTGTCTATTGCACATGTATGTTTCACTGCACTCGACCCAGGCGCAGCGGTTTGCAAACAGCCTCGCAGCCGGCGCCTGAGAGCCGATTCCAGACCGTGGGCAGCCGGTCCCCTCCGGAGCTCCCGCTGGGTTTCCGGTAACTGGGCTTTGAAGAGCGGCCTCGCCTGTTTGGAGTGTCCCCTCGGCCCCGGCCGGGCCCCCGCGCCGGGAGAGTTGGCGCGGGCAGAGCGGCTTCATTCCAGCACTGGCCGCCCCGACTCCAGCGCCACTTTGCAAACAAGTCTCCGGCCGAGGCTCCGGGCAAAGACAGCTCGCTGGTGCCGAGCCTCTTCCCCAAACCCGGACCCTCATACCTGCCTATTCCACGACTTCCCCCTTACTTGGCAATTTCGCCACCAGCAAACTGCTGGCCCCTGAGGGACGGGGGCTGCGCCTGGCCGAGAGCGAGAGCAGGATCTGGATTCAGTGCCGCTGAATTTGGATGCAATGTCGCACTGGACGAGCGGCGCGCTCTCGTTCTTTGGCCCCACGAGCTGAAATTTCGCGTCCACTGGGAGCCGGGGGTCCTGGAGACTGGCATTTAGGAATTCCCTGAGGGGACCGAGGAACGACGTTCGAGGGCGCCATATTTTCAGTGGGTCGTGGCTGCGGAGGGGAGGGGGCGAACAGTTTCTGGGCCCGGGAGATAGCGCGGCGCCCCCGCAGGAAAGGCAGGAGCGGTTTTCGCCGGGAAAGTTTGGCACCGAGGCCGGCGCGGAGGCGGCCGCGCAGGACGAGCACAGCGGCTGTCCCCGCAAGGGCGCGCGGGCTGCAGCGCGTCGCCAGGCCGGCTTGGGTTGAGGGCCCGAGTCACCGTCAGGGACAGCGCGCTCGGCTCGCCTCCTTCCCCTGTCCTACTCAGACGCGGCGTGTGGGCTCGTTTGGGCTCGGAGGCTCAAGGAACACGCCCCTCTCCCCGCCGTCCTCGCTACCCCGCGCTCCTCCGGAGCAGTGCGCTTGGCGGCGTCCCCCGGCTGGGCGCCGGGTGCAGAGCTTTTTCCCGGCGCCGGGGTTCGCCGCGGCGCCCCGCAGGCGCGGGACCTCACTCCCTGCGGGAGAACTGGCGCCCCGGTTCGCGGTTCAGGGCCGAGGGCCTGGCGTATGGTCGCCCCCGGGCCGCAGACCAGCCTGAGCCTCCTAACCATCTCCTTGGCTGAGGCGGCGACAGCAGCAGCGCCCGCGGCTGCGTGCTTTGCTGTCGCCGCGATGCCAGCTTGTGCTGGCGAGGTAAGAGGGGCGTTTCCAGAAGTTGGGTGTTTGGGTGATGCGTGGGGAAACTTGGATTTTTGCTGCTCGTGAAGGGCCGAGGTGACTCGGAGAAGGGAGTTGATTCAGAATCTCTGTGTCTTCTGGTGAAAATTCACCTCCGGTTATTTCCAGGAGGTGAGGGAGGAATGAGCTGAGCTGTTGGCGTTGTCCAAGACACAACTAAAGGCGGGGGTAGTGATGAGGTCCCGGAGAAATGGACCCCCGAATTGCAAGCGCCCTGATGCTTTAAGTACCACTTACTTTGGCATCTAATAGTACCTGTGTGTGCTGAGTTGGGGCATTCGTCAGGTTGCGCGCTGTCGTCCCTTCTTAGAGCTTGGAGTTGGCGACTTCTTAGGAATGCGTAGTAGGGGAATCTTTACAATTGAAATAGATTGTGATTTTTGAGAAGGGGCAGGGGAAGGGCGTGTTTGCTGACCTGCAATCAAATGAATGCAGGAACGTGCCAGCCTTTCTCCCTGGCTTCATACGGAAATGATGCTGTAGTATTTGAGGTCATGTTGGCACTTTGGGGCGTCATCATGGGAGAGGCTTCAGGGGATCGCAGAAACGGGGACTGCGCGTGGAGGGAGGGAGGGAAACCTTTTATCTTCCAGATGTGCCCTGTGA
>PVJD01002291.1:104762-210381 GCA_004026545.1 Mormoops blainvillei
GTGTGTTATTTTCTTGCCCAGTTTCTGTCTTTCATATTTCTAAATTATACTGATTCCCCCACTCCTAACTCTTCCTTCCCAGCGTATCATTAGTTCCCAAGAACAGTTAAAAAGTGGTTATAGATGGTGAACAATATAAATTTTTAACAACTGTGCTAAAAATAAATCTGTACACCTGCAGATATGTTTACTTACTTAGCATTATGCATTATTAAAAAACATACATGTTATTTTTAATGCATATGTTAAACATTCTATAATTAAAGTTAACTTTAAAAAGGGGAAGTTTTCTCAGTGAAGCAGAAATAAAAAAGTTTTACCATGAAACCTTCAATCTTCATTCCCAAGTTTTCTGCCATATTTCTATTAAATTCCTACTTGGAAAAATAAAAATTTCTATTAAAATTTTTAATTTGCACCCCGGCTGGTGTAGCTCAGTGGATTGAATGCCGGCCTGCAAACCAACAGTAGGCTGATTCCATTCCCAGTCTGGGCACATGCTTGGGTTGCAGGCCAGGTCCCCAGTAGGGGGCACAGAGAGGCAACCACACATTGAAGTTTCTGTCCCTCTTTCTCCTTCCCTTCCCCTCTCTCTAAAAGTAAATAAATAAAATCTTTTTAAAAATTATTAAAAAAACTATTCTAAATTCAATTCATTTAAACTAAAAAGAAGTTCACCCATATCCCACCCCACCCCCACCTCTTGTAAATACCAGCTTGTTCTCTATATCTATGAATTTTAAAAAAAAATCACATATAAGAAAAAAAAATTATACAGCATTTGTCTTTCTTTGTCTGATTTACTTCATTAAGCATAATGTCCTTGAGATCCATCCATGTTGTCATAAATGACAAGATTTCTTTTCCTTCCTTTTCTTTCTTTCTTTTATGGCTGGATTCTATCCCATTGTATACAGGGGTGAGGAAAAGTAGGTTTACAGTTGTGAGTGCATGAAACACAGAGTTTATTCTTTTTTTTTTTCTTTTTAGATTTTACTTATTTTTAGAGAGAGGGAAAGGGAAGGAGAGAGGAGAAAAGATCCATGTTAGAGAAACATCCTTCGGTTGCCTCCTGTATGCGCCCCAGCCAGGGGACCGAACTGCAGCCCAGGCATGTGCCCTGATTAGGAATTGAACTGGTGACCTTTTGCTTTGTGGAACAATGCCCAACCAACTAAGCCACACGAGTCAGTGCCACAGAGTTTATTCTTGTATTATTATTTATTTGTTAACTATTTATTATTGTTATTAACCTACTTTTGTCCAACCTTGTATATGTACCATAATTTCATATATATAATTTTCAATGATAGCTAAAACACAATACCACATCAGTTTCAGGTATACAACATAACAACCAGACATGTACATAACTTACGAAGTGATGACACTGACCTGTCTAGCATCCATCTGACATCACACACAGCCATCACAGTACTATTGACCATATCTCCCATGCTGTGCTTCACATCCCCATGATTGTCAGTTTAACATCTCAGCCCCTGCCCCTTCCTGACCTATTTTCCCAACTCCTCTCCCCTCTGGCAACCATCAAAAATGTTCTCTGTATTTATGAGTTTGTTTCTGTTTGTCTGTTTGTATATTTTGTTCTTTAAATTCCACATATAAGTGAAATCATATAGCATTTGCTTTTCTCTGTTTGACCCTTTTCACTTAGTATAATACCCTCTAGGTGCATCCATATTGTTGCAAAAGGCCAGATTTCACCCTTTTTTTATGGCTGAGCAATATTTCACTGTATATATGCATTTCATCCAAGTCGCTGGATATCCAAGTTGCTTCCATATCTTGGCCCTTGCAGACAATGCTACTGTGAACACAGGGGTGCATGTGTCTTTTTAAATTAATGTTTTGTGTTTCTTCAGATAAATGTCCAGAAGTGGAATTGCTAGGTCATATGGTAGTTCTATTATCAACTCTTTGAGGAACCTCCATACTGTTCTCCATGGTGGCCACACCAATTCACAATCCCACCAACAGTGTATGAGGGCTCCCTTTTTACATCCTCACCAACACTATTGATGATAGCCACTCTGACAGGTGTGAGGTCACATCCCACCAGGGTTTTAATTTGCACCTCCCTGATGATCAGCGATGTTGAGCATATTTTCATGTGTCAATTGGCCACCTGCTTGTCCTCTCTGGGGAAATGTATGTCCATCCAGGTCCTCTGCCCATTCTTCAATAGGACTATTTGTTTTTTTTTGGTGTTAATTATATGAATTCTTTATATATTTTGGGTATTGACCCCATGTAAGATACATCGTTGGCAAATACCTTCTCTCATTCAGTCTTTTTATTTTGTTGTTTCCTTTGCTGTGCAAAAAAAATTTTTTAAAGAATTTTCTTTTTAAATCCTCACCCAAGGATACTTTTTAAAATTTATTTTAGAGAGAGAAAAGGAAAGGGGGGGAGAGAGAGAGAGAGAGAGAGAGACATAGATACATAGATGTGGGAGAGAAACATTGATCAGTTGCCTCCATTCACACCCTTACTGGGGATAGAACCCTCAACCTTTTATTGTATGGGAGACCAACTGAGCCACCTGGGCAGGGCTGTGCAAAGGTTTTTAGTTTGATATAGTTCCATTTGTTTCCTTCGTTTGCCTTTGCCCGAGGAGAAACATCCAAAAAAATATTACTGAGAGTAACATCAAATACTCCACTGCCCATGTTTTCTTCCAGGAGTTTTTTGGCGTTGAGTCTGACATCCAAGTCCTTAATCCATCTTGAGTTTACCCATGCATATGGTTCAAGGAAGCGACCTAACTGTACTCCTCTGCATTTGTCCATCCAGTTTTCCCAATACTATTCATTGAAGAGACTGTCTTTACCCCACTGTATATTTCTGCCTCCTCTGTCATAGAAAAATTGACCATATACATGTGGGTTCATTTCTGGTTCTCTGTTCTGTTCCCGTGATCCATACATTTGTCTACATGCCAGTACCGTGCTGCCTCAACCACTACAGCCCTGTAGTGTTTAGTTTGACACCAGGCAGGGTGACACCTCCAACTCTGTTCTTACCTCCCAGGATTGCTCTAGCCATTCAGGGTCTTCTGAGGCTCCATATAAACGTAGGGTTGTTTGTTTTAGTTCCATGAAAAATGTTGTTATTGGTACCCTGATGGGGATTGTATTGGACCTATAGATTGCCCTGGGCAGCATGGACCCTTCAACAGTGCTAATTATTCCTATCCACGGGCATGATACATCACTTATTTGTAGCTTCTTCAATTTCTGTCCTCAGTGTCCTGTAGTTTTCCAAGTTATAGGTCTTTTACCTCCTTGGTTAAATTTATTTCTGGGTATTTTATTTGTTTTTGATGCAATTGTAAATGGGATTGTTTTCTTAATTTTTCTCTCTGATAGTTCTCTATTGGTGTATAAAAATGCAACTGATTTCCGATTATTAGTTTTGTATCTTGCTGCTTTACTGAATTCATTCATCAGCTCTAATAGTTTTTTTGGTGGAGTCTTTAGGGCTCTCTCCATGTATCATGTCATTGGCAAACAATGACAGTTCTACTTCTTGCATTCCAACTTGGACGCCATTTATTTATTTATTTTTCTTGACTGATTATTGGGGCTAGGACTGCCAATACTATGTTGAATGAATAAAAGTGGTGAAAGTAAACACCTCTGTCTTATTCCTGATACTCAGTGATGAAAAGCTGAAAGTATTGAGTATGATGTTAGCTGTGAGCTTATCAAATATGGCCTTTATTATGTTGAGGTATAGTCCCTCTATACCTGCATTGTTGAGAGGTTTTATTTATTTTTTTTAATAAATGGATGGATATTGAATTTTGTCAACTGCTTTGTTTTTGCATCTATCAAGATGATCGTGTGATTTTTATCCTTCATTTTGTTAATGTCATGTATCGTATTGACTTACTTGTGGACATTGAGCCATTCTGTGTCCCTAGAGTAAATCCTATTTGATCATGGCATATGATCCTTTTAATGTATTGTTGAATTTGGTTTGCTAATATTTTGTTGAGGATTTTTGCCTGTATGTCCATCAGGGATTGGCCTATAATTTGTGTGTGTGTGTGTGTGTGTGTGCGCACGTGCACGCCTTGTCTGGTTCTGATACCAGGGTAATGCTGGCCTCCTAAAATGTCTTTAGAAGTTTGAAAAGGATTAGTATTAATTCTCCTTTTAATGTTTGGTAGAATTCACTACTGAAGCCATTTGGTCCTGGACTTTTGGTTTTGGGAGTTTTTTGATTACTGATTCAGTCTCTTTGCTAGCAATCAATCTGTTCAAATTTTCTATTTCATCATGATTCAATCTTGGTAGGTTGATCCATTTTTTCTAGGTTGTCCAGTTTGTTGGTATACAGTTGTTCACAGTGGCCTCTTAGGATCCTTTATAACAGAGATGTTATAATTGATATCTATTTTTTCACGCCTTTCTTAACAAAGTGTTATGAATTATGCTTTGTTGCCTCTTGCCTGATTGTTACTGTAACTTCATGGCTTGATCAAAGTTCCTGCATTTTTTTTTTCTATTAAGAAGATTTTGTAACTTCAAAAGGTTAGAAAGCGCCCATCCCTTTGGAGAGTTGCCCGTCAGTTTCCCAGGCTGTGTGGTGTGTGTGTTGTTGTGTATGTGGCATGCCCAGACTCCTGGGACAGGGTCTGAAACTTGCAATTTGTGACATTATTGCTCCAGAACTTTTGAGTCATAATGTTTGCTTGGAGACTTTGGGTGGTGTTTGGCCAATACAGGAAGTACTAAAAAAGTGTTAAATAATTCAAAGTTATTTTTATTGGTTACAAAAAATGTTAAGGACAAGAAGGAAAACTTAATAAGCAGGGACAGAATTACAGCTTCACATGCCCTCCCGGTGCCTTTTTAATTACAGTACTTTCCCCCAGAACGTTTTAATCCTGTTACTTTTATACTTAATGAGGAGACTAGTTAAAACATAAGCCAAACAGAACTATTACAAATAATGGGGATAAATGGTGGGTATAACCAGATGTTTTGCCTAAAGTTAAAAGAGTTAAGGAATCTGAACTCTGTCAGACTTGCCCTGCAGGCCCTCCTGAAAGGTTAAAAAAAAAAAATCTTGAAGGGGGGGCTGGAGATAAAAAACAGAAAAAGAAACAAAATGCTTAAAGAAGGCTTCTCTTGTCCATTGACTGTCCTAACATCCCTGGGCTTAGTGGCAGGTACCATTTGAATGACAGCTGGTGGACGAGTCTGGGTACAAAATGTTTTGGTTGTGAGAGCCTTTATTTATGTGTCACTCTGAATTATGAATTAAGACTGGGCTCATTTGCTACCCGTTTCATAGTGGATTTTCAGAGTCAGTGCCAAGACTATGGTTTTGTTTTTCTCTTAACTAATAATTTAATTTCAGCCAAAGTGATGCCATTCTGAATATGTAGAGCAAGAAATGAATACATTTCCTTTTTACTCATCTAGCTGCAACTTTAGCAAAATTCTGCATGTTGGCTGTTCATTTATTCAGCAGTTGTTTTTGAGGGCTCATCATGTGCTTGATGCTAAGAAGACATTCCCTGCCCTTGCCCCACATACTGAGTTTTTAGGAGATGATAGTCTTTGTACACTATGTATCAGATTGGGGGTGTGTGGGGGCGTGGTTGTGTATCAATAATTAGCACTTGAAGAACAACATAAGAGAGATGAGCAGAGGATGTGAACCGGCAGTTTCCAACAGAAGAAATGCTAATGGTCCATAAATGTGGAAAGATTCTCAACTTCCATAATGGACGGGGAATTGCAAAATAAAAAAACAAAGAGATATTCTTTTTATGTCCATCCAATTGATCCACATTTTAATTGTTGGTAGCATTCTCTGTTGGATGTGTCGGGGGCAGGTCTCTGACTCTTGGTGGGAATATGAATTGCTGCAAACTTTAAGGAAAGCAGAGAGCTTCTTTGAAAGTTTGAAGCATGCATGCCATATGACCCAACGATCCCGTATGTGGAGTCCTGTCTTACAGAAATAAAAAAATCATCTTGTCAGGATCTGTGCGTGAGGATGTTTATTGGAGGATTATTAGAGTAAATAAACTGGAAGCAACATGAATATCAGTAGGATGAATAAAATAGAGTATACATCTCGAATGTTTTATTTGCTCAAACATACTGGCTTTTCTGTATGAAAATGCTTTAAATTTTATTTGGTTAATGAATAGTAACTCATATGGAACCATTTTGGAAACAAAGCTGGGCAGCATGGCACTTGCTTTCCCCAATGCCTGCAACAGTCTCTTATCTCTTTGGAAACTTTCAGTTAATTATATATAAAATCTTGACATTTCCCAACTTTTAGTAAATTCCTTCAGCGTAAAGGATGGCATCAGGAAAGCTATTTACTTCTTTCCCCCAGGAGAGCAGTGCACATGAGAGATCACGGAAGCTCGTAGGCACTCCCCTTTTCCTTGACTTTCCCGGATCCGACTCTGGGGGCAGATCAGTGGCGGCCCTGGGAGGGGACGTCTTCGGGCTCACAGCAGTATGTCCTCAAACTTGGTTTTCCTATCCGAGGTCTGCAGAGGTGCTGTTTAATGGCTGTGCTGGCATTTGAACCCAGGTCTCCTTTCACACTATCCCTAGCATAGCCGATTACTTTGCCCGTACCATTTTCAATCCTGCCTCCTAATGGGATTTTTGGAACGTGATAAAATTTAAGTTCTTGGCAGTTACTGCTAAAACCAAACTTTCAGAAGCAGTGGAACCTCCATCCATATTTTAAAAAGTACATACCACGTGACTATGAATGCTGGTGGGAGACCCATTGGGAGCCAGGACTCTCCTGCACAATTTGAAAACCATGGTTTCGATTCACAAGCTTGAATGCATCCGAATGACCCGGAGGGCTTGTCGAAACCCAGATCGTTGAGCCAGAGTTTCAGATTCTCCAAGTCTCGGGTGAGGCCTGATAATTTGCGTTTTTAATAAGTTCTCAGGTCATGCTGATGTTGCTGGTCCTGGGCCACACTTTAAGAACCGCGGGTTTAGAGAAACAGCTTCCTCTGTTTCGCAGCTCTGTGCTCTGGCCCCGTGCTCTGCCCTGTTATGACCGAAAGTTAGAATGCCAACCAAGGCAAGATAACTCAGCATCATCAGTTTCGCCAAGCTGGGGAAAAGTAAATGTTTGGTTTATGTTACTTAACTGTTGCCTGTATCTCTTGTAGGTGTTTGTGGACTTAGTGATGTTTTGTAGATAGATGTATGTGTCTAATCAATAGTGAAAGTCAGAGTTCATGGGTATTGTTTTAAATATTCTGTAATGGATTCTCATGGGAAAGTGGAAAGGACTGTTAGAGATTCTCTGGTTCCTGTTTTTTGTTTTGGCTTTTTGCTTTTTCATCTTACACACATACCTATGTAACATTTGATGTCATCGATTTCTTTTAATAAAAAGTTAGCTACATGTAAAGAGTATTGTCAAGAAAATGGTGACCAGATGATAAATGTTTAAATTGTTTGTAATCTGATCATTGGCACTTTTTTCTTTTTTTGGAGGGGATTAAGCACAATTGCCATTAATTTCAACAAGTGTTTATTACAGATGTGGCCAGAGGGGACACATTTCTAATAATGCTTATCAGTGACACATAAGCACTTGTTTGCCCTCGGGGCCCATCACTCGTACAGATGTTCTTGAAAAGCTCAGGTGACCTGTAGCTCAAGAACAAGATACTGCCTAAAATGCTCCTCTCCTTCCTGGTGGATGCCCTCATTCCAGAATTCTTTAACAAATGCTTGTTCTCTGTTTAGCTACTTACTTTTAGTGCCTTTAATTTTTTAGTGATTTCCTATATAATTGTAAACAAAGCTGAACCGATCGTGGTGGTGGGGTGTATGAGAAGTGCAGTGGGAGGAAAATTTTCATGAAGGAGGTCACGCTAAAGCCGGGCTTTGCAGGATGGGTCTCTTCTGTAAGTTTCTCCATCCCAGCTTGCACATTGCAGTCACCTGGGGATCCCAAGTTAGTTGGTTTGAGTGGGCCCTGGGCACTGGTGGGTAAGTTCCCCAGGTGATTCTAGTGTGTAGCCAGGGTAGGGAATTGTCTGGGTCACTTTGCTTCGTTCTTTGAAGATTTTGTTCACTTGGCCCACAGTCAACATTTTTGGGGACGCGAGTATCCGTGTAGATTGTCCACCCGACTCAGTCCCTTGACCAGCTCGCTCTCAGTTATCTATGTCTCTGCTTCAGCTGTTCCTTGCATGGCTATCTCTAGACAACTGGTTCTCAGCGTTTTTGTCACCAAGAGTATATTTGGCAATGTCTAGAGATATTTTTGCCTGTCACAAGTTGAGGAGAGGAGGGGGTGCTGCTGGCATTTAGTGAGTAGAAAGGCCAGGGATCCTGGTAGACACCCTGTGTGCACAGGACAGCCCCCCAACAAAGGGCTATGTGGGCTAACATGCCAGAAGTGCCAAGTTCGGAAAGCTGGCCCTAGTGTCCTTGGAGTTTTATTTAACCCCAATGTACAGGGGAAATACATCTCAGTGGTGACCTGATAGAGACACACGTGTGCAACTAAAACAGGTTTCCCCAAACAATATTTACCATTATTAGGTATAATGTACTTACGCTTTTTATTGTTTCATTAAAAAAATATTGCTACTCACGACTCACAAAATTGACTTTATTACGCACTAAACTGGCAGCCCATCATTTAAAAAACATGGTTGTAGACCAATAACTGTACCTCCCCCAAAATCTTGGCAAGCATTCTGGGCTGACCCTCTCCTTTCCTCTTTGATCTTATTCCCTTTAGCACCCAGTTCCACCTGGCCTTCACCCTACCAGAGCCTCTGACCTGGTGATCTTTCCACTTTTTCACTGTCCGTCATCCGTCCCCCTCTTGTCCTCGCCACCCCTCCCCACTCCGAGCTGCGGTGCTTGCACACACTGTCAACCCCTTTCTCCTTTCGTCTTCCTTACTTGAAAAAACCCCACCTTCTGCCCCAGGCTGATGAACCTGGCTGGAGAAAACACGCAGCCCTGTGTATTGCTTTGGTTTTGATTTATGACCACAAACCTCAAGGGGAACTCTTGGCACCACCGGGTCCTCTGTGTTTCTGTCCCCACCGCACTCTCAGCTGATGACTTGGCTTATTTCACTGAGAACAGGAAGCAATTAGAAACTGGTTTCGTCATCTTCTCATGCTAAATCTGGAAGCCTATCTGTATGGTAAGTACATGTGCATTGTAACCACACGTGCGTTGCACCCTGTGCTCTGCTGGCGTGCAAGGCTTTCCCTCGCGCATGGGTCTCCTTTCCCATCTGCGCCGTCGGTTTTCCCCCTCGGCCGGGCCATCCCTGTGAGAAGCTCGCCGTGGTTGCTCATCTTAAGGAAGAGAGCGGCGGCAGCAGCAATAGCCGCACACTCTTCACCCCGTGTTCCAGCCAGCTGTTCCCGCGCTCCCGTACTCTACCTCCCAGCACCTATTTCCGAAAGACTTGTCCTACTCCCCGCCCCGTTTCCTCCCCTCTCATTCTGTCTGGAACCCACTCCACTTTAGCTCCTGCCGCACCCTTCACCAAAGCCCCCCGTCTCCAGGTACCAGTGATACCCAGGCAGCCCCCTCTTAACTGTCACCCTCTGCAGGCTCTCAGCAGCAGTTAGCCCGCTGACTGCTCCCTCTTGGGAACACGTTCTTCACCTGGCCTCCGTGCCACAGTCCTCCCCCGTTGTCCTTCTCTGCCCTGGCTACTCCAGCTCCAGTTCCCCTGCCGGACCTCCTCACCCAAACTTCTGCAGGTTGCAGGTGCTCTTTCACATGTCACTTTGTTTGGGAGCCAGCCTGAGCGTCACCTCCTCAGAGGTTTCCCTGACGCCCCTTAGCCGCTGCTGTCAGCCTCTTCCTGTTTTGCTTTCATATCATTTATTATTCCCTGATATTACATATGTGATTCATTTATCGTCCTTCTCATGCCACTAGAATATAAGCTCCACGAGAGAAATCATGTCTGGCACCGTGTCCCCAGTATCTAGACAGGGGTGTCCAACCTTTTGCTGTCTCTGGACCACACTGGAAGAAGAAGAGTTGTTTTGGGCCACACATTAAATACATTGCAACATGTAATCAAAAACAAGAATCTCATAATGTTTTAAGTAAATTTACGATTTTGTGTTGGGCCGCATTCATAGCCATCCTGGGCTGCGGGTTGGCCACCCCTGGTAGCCCAATGCCCAGCACCTAGTAGGTGTTTCACAAAAAATTTTAATGAGTAATTTATGAAGAAACTTGCTGGTTACAGAGGTTAGCATTGGATGAGGAAAAGTCAGTCTTTCCAAGATTCGAGCTAAGGAAGAGAGAATTATGTTGAGGTGGAAAAGCAGTGTCTCATGGGAGCAATATTTTTTAGGTCACGTATTGAGGGTTAGGGGTTCAAGTATTGAATGAGTGAAGCGCATCCTTGCTAAATACTTGTTGAGTGATAGAAGGCACCTGCAGAGGACAGCGACATGGAGACGAATGGTTGTCTCTCTGTTTTTATCTCTGAAGAGGGCACTTAAGCAGCCTGCTGGGTAACTTTTGTCACTGGGTTGAAGAAGGTAAATTCACTCATCTGAAGTGTTTGTCATCGACCTTGATGTTCTGGTGAATTGTTTTGGTGCATCACTTGTCCTCAGAGTCCACTCGACCACACAGAGAGACGTCTCCTTTTTCTTACGTGGTGGAATGAATTCCTGCAGATCGGCGGGGGTGTTCATGGGTCCCTGAGCACTGCTCTCGAGAAGCCAGGTTAGACCCAAAGCTTTGTGTGCATAAACTGAAACTCCTCTGTTTGTTTTATATTGCTTCAAGATAGCGCATTTAAGTACTTGACACTGTCCTAAGACCTAGTTTAATGTAAATGAAGATATTTCTGAGTGTGGCCCAAGGTCATACATGGCAGATCTTCGGGGGAGTGTGGATTATTCCCGGGTTTGAGATATTACATTAAGAGTACTTTAAGAGGCTTAATTTTCTCCTTGAAGGGCTCTCTGTTGGGCTTAGCACCTGTCACTCCGGGCCCTCCCCCACGGGGTTGAAGGAGCTCTCCCCGTGGTGAAGATATCAGTGAGGTCCGCGTGAGGTGCAGCCACAAAGCAGCTGGGTTTAGTACATCCAGGGAGAAAGGGTAGATGTCCTTGTGGGACATCTTAGAATGGCTTGAGTGAGGTTTATTTTTTTTAAAGGGATGCCTGAATGGTTCAAGGGCAGGGAAAGCCATTGACAGGGAAAGAACTGTGGCCCAGAAGGATGAGACTTGCTGGGGCTACTTGGCAAAGCCGACAGTGGAATCCACGTTCCTGACCCCCTGGTGCTTTCTCCTTTTCCTGGGTTGTCCGCTTGGATCCTGACTTTGATTTATGGCTGTGGGTCTGGGCCCTGCTGTGCATTAGAATTGTGAGGGAGCTCCTTAAAAATACTGGTTCCTAAACCCCAGCAGACTCACTGAATTGGAACCTCTGAGAGTGGGACCTGGACACCTTTACTTATTTGTTTGTTTGTTTGTTTGTTTATTTATTTAGAGTTCTCTAGGGAGGCTGCTAGGACAGGTGGCCCAAGAAAGTTTGTAGTGGGCAGTCGTAGCCCGGGCACTAGGGACAGTCACCCTGCAGGGGAAATGTCTGCTGGCTTTGCGTACTGGACAGATAGGGCTCCTTTCTGGCACAGGACAGCCATCTCAACAGGGTCAGCCTGCCCCTTGCTCTCCCATACCCCCTCTGGTTACTAGGACCATGTAGGGCTCCAGCTTTGATGCATATGAAAAGGCCTTTTTACTTTCTTTGGGGCATCTCCCCCATGTATTTTGTCCTACTTCAGTGAGGATGAAAGCAGCATTCAGTTTAAGAAAATCATCTCCTTGAGGGTTTTTATGGGTCCTCTTGATAAGGGTCCCTCGTTGTCCTAACTGGCAGTGGCTCCCCAGCTCTCAGACCAGCTGGAAGCTAGAGGGTAACTGTGAGCGCCACTCCGACAGAGGAAAAGGGGAAGTGAACTGGCCGTGCAGGGATAGGTTCCGACAATTTTATAAGGATAGTACACCACTTGCTGGTGAACCGGCAGATGTTTGGGGTCTCTGATTTTGTGACCGTTGCTACAGTCTCAAGACTGCGTAGCAGACCCTGTGGCGATGCCCTGTCCCCCCACCCCAGAGCTGGCTCTCTGATGGACCTGACAAGTCGTTTGTCTGGAGCTTTATGGACATACCTGGTGAAGATAATAGAAGAAGCCCTGTGGAATCTGAGAAGCATCAGGTGGCCAAGTATCCCTCACAAAGGAAACCAGAGAACACTCTCCTCTTTAATTGGAAACCGACAGATTGCTTGAGTATGTTAGGGCAGCTGTAACACAGTATCACAAACTAATGGCTTAAACAACAGAAATTTGTTGTCTGAGTTCCAGAAGCTAGAAGTCTGAGATCAAGGCTTCAGCAGCGTTGGTTCCTTCTGAGGGCTGCGAGGGAAGGAAGCGCTCGTGTCAGGCCTCTCTCCTTGGCTTGCTGTTAGCTGACCATCTTCTCCCTATTTCTGTCTGCTTCTGTGTCCAAATTTCCCCTTTTTATAAGGACAGCAGTCGTAATGAATTAGGGCCCATGTTAATGTTCTCATTGTAACTTGATTACCTTAGTAAAGATCCCATTTCCAAATAAGGTCACATTCTGGGAATGGTAGGACTCCAGCATATCATGTCTGAGGGGACACAATTCAGTGAGTAACACAGATCGTTGAACTGACTTGTGTCTCAGAATCTGACTCTGACATGGAATGCTTGTTAGGGAAGTTACCTTTTTAGGCTAAGGGGGGCTTAGTCAGTAATAGTTGGGGGATCCTTCACCTGCCTGTTTTACTGACCTATACTCAGCACTTTGCATTTCACTAGGGCGCAGCCTTTATATTGCTATTATAACAACCCTGTGAGGCAGGTATTATTATTTCTGCGTTGAACAAGCTGAGGTGTACCAAGGTTTACGCACTGAATACTGTATAAATTTGACTCAGGCTTCGATTTTCTACTCCGTAGCATAGGTTTCTCCCCAAACACCAGCGATCCTCAAGCCTTAATGTGCATAAGAATCTCCGGGGGAAACTTATATATGCAGATTTGAGAGGCTGTCCTACTGAATCAGAAGCTGAGGTTGCAACCAAGGAATTTGTATTTTTATCGTTTCCCCTGGAGATTCTGAGGTACTCCAAAATGTGAGAACTCATGTATTCCAGCATGGACACAGTACTTCAGGGGGAAAACCCCCCACTCTCACAAAGTTCCCATTTGATGTTTTGTTGGCTGGCTGGCCTGCCAGGTCCCTGGAGGCATCACAGGAAGGTGCTTGCTGGAATCAGTAGGCCCTTCGAGCCCAAGGGGATCGTCTTCTGATACAGTATCCCTGCCACTGTCCTGAGGGGCAGGGCCTGAACCCCTTGGCTGCCCAGGCCATGCTAACTGTCCCTCAGCTAATGGAAAATAAATCTGGCTTGAACTTTCTGTGTTACACAGCTGCACCTTGCATCACGGTCGGGAGACCAGTGGGGGGAGGTAAGTTGAGATGGTGTGGTAATAAACACTGCATGCTTTATCAAAGCAAAAATAAAAACAGCAAGGAGACAAGGCAAGAAAAAAATTGTAGTTATTAAGTATTTATTGGTTTAAAATGTATTTACATTAAAACGTTCTGGTGCATGCACAGTGCAGAAGAATGACCTGGAGAAAATTTTAAAACAGGGATTCCTGGGCCCCACTCTTAGAGATTTTCTTTCTAAGATGGGACTCAAAAATCCTGAGCTGCTGGTCTGGGGACCATACTGAGAGCAGGCCACCGGACATTAATGAAAGATTGTCGCTGTGTAGTTCATTTGTCAATATTGCAGTGACAGTCTCTCCAAGTAATGAAAACATTCTCAGTCTGGGCCACAGCCTAGAGATTATAGCTCACACTCAGGATCGATGCCCAACTTATTTCACCATCAGAACTTTATTTTGATGATTATATAACAAAATACATGACCTTTTAGTTAGGGCTGCGTTTCTTAGAGTGAGATCCTTAGGCCGCCCCAACTAGAATTACCTTGGATTGAGGTGAAACACAGCAGCTGCCCAGTCCCGACAGATTCTAATTTAGTAGGTCTGTGTGGGGCCCAAGAATGCATAATATTTATAATCAGAAGATTCTTAGATATACTGAAGTTTGGGCGGCATGGGGCTAGGGCTTAGAAATCAGTTCTGCTTTTTACCAGCAACCTAGTGAAGGTTAAAAACACAGTGAGATTGATTGTTTACAGCAGCATTTGTTCTCTTTTGTTTCTGATGCTGTTCTCTAGCCTGAAGTTACTCAGGCCTCATTCTGCAGTGGGGACGTAACTTTCACAGACTGCTAGAGTTCCATCTGAATAATTACCTCGTCCCCCCGGCCCCCAATTTTATTTTTACATAATTTTATGCAATTCATTTAAACGTAAGTCTTAAAACAACAAAAGTTAGGTTCCTTGTCCAGGTAAATTCCTATGATATGTGAAATTTATTAGAGATTTTTGGAGTCAATTCAAGGAGGCTTTGTGGTTTTAAACTGCACAAATGGTTAAGGATGACCTTTGGTAGAAATATGTTTGTTTTGGGGCTCTGTGTGCATATTTTAAAAAAACTGGTAAATGCTTTCATATGAGAGGGGGAGGGCTGGGCTGAGGGACTCGATCCTGTTACTAAAGGAGAGTCAATCGCATTGACCAGTAAGTCGATCTTGTGCTCTGCCCCATGCCTTGCAGATGTTTCTGCAAGTTGATTTTTCCCCCCTCTTGGAGACAAGATTTTCAGTTCTATGTTCGTCTTTCTGGCAGAATGGGACCTTCACTTTTAGAAAGAGGAGCTAAAATTAATTTCGTGTCATTGGACCACACATGCAAACCTTATATAACATAGTCTTGAAATGTTCGAGATAAATAAGTTTTCACACTGTAGCAGGAACTGCATGTGTTTGTCTAAATCAGTAGAACTGTATACCTAAAAGGGTGAGATTTATTGTACATAACAATGCTTAAGTAACTGACAAAGAGAATCAGGGGAACATGTCACTTTAGCCATCCTTTTTGTGAATTCATTTGCTAAGTGAAGATTCCTTTTGTGATGCAAATGATCCCCCTAGGACCCTCTTTGTTTCATACTTGTTTGAAAACTGTTCTGTGCGCTTTATTTCAGTTTATGCTTAGTGGGGTGGGAGGAGTGGAATTGGCACAGGACTACTGAGGGGTGGAACTGGCCTCTCATTCATTCCTCTTGATCGTTTTCTTTTTAGCACCACATCTGGTACATGGTGGGAGTCCACAGAGGTTTGGGGGATGAATTAAACCATCATGTTGATGGAGAAACTGAGATGCAGAGAGACCAAGTGGCTTGTCCAGACGTGAGGGCAGCGTGGCAGAAGGGGGGAGGAACCCTTCGGGCCTTCCGGCTCCCAGGCCGGTGCTCTTTCACCGCCCTTTCTCCATCCTGCGCCTTGTTAAGTTCATATTTTATCATTTGGGAGTCTTACGCCAAGGCTCATCTGTGTGCTTGTGGTTTTGGAGGCAGCCTGTTATCGTGGAGGACCTGGCTTTGGAGCCATTCGTCAGCTTGGCAGATTGTTTTCTGAGTGTCTGCGAGGTGCATGGTGGATGCAACCTGGAACAAAACAGACCTGAGTCCTGCCCTCAGGGAAAGCACAATCTGGGAGAGGACCCGTGGGCAGGAGGCATGGAAACAGAGCAGGAGGAGGATGAGTGTTACAGAGGGTCTCGTGTGGGAGACTGTCCTACAGTGGCCACCCTTTATAATGTGACCTTGGGTGAGTCACCTCACCTCTATAAGCCTCAGTCTCCTCATTGGTAAAATGGACACATAGCCTTTGTGTCATGAAGTTGTTGCAAGGACTCTGGGCACTTGGCAGTTAGCTGTAATTTGTTAGAGAGGGTGAGTACATGATGCATACGTTTCTCACCTTTGTGCTGCTTTGGCTCTTGGAGACAGTCTCAGGACGGGACTTTGATATGTTTACTTTTTCTTCTGGGCTTGTCTTAAGAACAGTGGGGAGATGTGTTGAAGGGCTGGGCTGGTTGGTTATGCTCATTGACTGATGAGGTCGAGGTGGGGGCAGAGCTTCCTAGCCAGGGAGCTGGGCTTACGGTTATAGGTGTGTTGTGACAACGACGTCCCAGGCTGTCCTCAAGTCCTTGCGGCCTGCCAGAGCTGAAGCCCTACAGAGATAATCATTTTGCAGGTATGCCAGAACTTGGAAAAGTTTGGGAGGGGCTTCAGCCCTCTGAGTGTATCCTACAGGGCTCCTGGAAGCAGGAGCTAGGTTATAAGATTTTTAAGTTCACCGAAGAGAACAATGGAGAAGAAGCAAGGGCACCCACAGGCTGTGTGGGGGCTTTAAATGAACGAGATGAGGGTTCCAAAAATTCGCTGAGAATAAGACTTACTGAGTACTTACTCAATTGCCAGCTCACCCAGCCTGCCCTGGTCTGGGTTGGGGCCTCGGAATCTGTATCTAACAGTTTCCACAGGAGATTCTGAGCAGGTATGTTTGGGGAGATGCCAGATTAGACCATAAACCTCTTTGTCCTTGCCATTCAAAGCTGGTCCATGGGCCGGCAGCAGCATTAGCACCAGTGCCACCGGGGAGCTTGGTGGGAATTTTGGGCCCCACCTAGACCTGCTGACTCAGAATCTGCAGCTTCTGAAAGATTTTATTTATTTATTTATTTATTTATTTATTTATTTATTTATTTACTTTAGAGAGAGGGGAAGGAAGGGAGAAAGAAAGGGAGAGAAATGTCAATGGGAGAGAGAGAAGCATTGATGGTTTACATCGTGTAAGCACTCTGACTGGGGACCAAACCCGCAACCCAAGCATGCGCCCTGACCAGGAATCGAACCAGAGGCCTTGTGTATTGTGGGATGAAGCCCAGCCAACTGAGCCACGCTGGTCAGGGCAGAATCACCATTTTTGATCAGATCCTGAGGTGAGCGGGTGCGCACAATAAATTTGGGGTAGGGCGTGCCTAGAGGGCAGGGACACCCAGCGACATTCTAAACCAGAGAGGCAGTGGTAGCAGGTCCGATGACCTCTGCGGAGGCACTGAAAGAGATGGCAGGCCAGGGGTTTGACCTCAGGCTTCTGAGTTTCTGACTCCAAAATGGGTGCTCTTCCCACATCCTCTTGACTGTGGTTCTTACTGGCTCTTAGGGTCTGTCTCCAACCTGGTGTCAGGGTCCTCACCATCTGTTAGTGCTGCACCTGGGAAGAACGATGCCTGCGGGCAGGAGGGCACTGCTGGGACCACCCAAGCGTATCATAATTCTAGGCATGTACGAACTCTGTCATGAAACCTTCTCACTGTCCTTGGGAGAAGACTTAGGTTCAAATGTAAAAGTCAGCAATTTTAAGTTCTTGGAGACCTGTGGCAGTTTGCATCATACCGGTGATGGGTCCCTGAAAAAGTTGTTTTATTTCCCTCCAAGGACAGGATCAGATGGAGTGCAATTTTTCTAATGTTCTTCCAGACTTAAGTCCTCCTTCTCCAAGCACGACGTCACAGAAAATACCCTGCGAGGCTCCTGCCAAATGGCTTGAAATAAATGCCCATGCACATTTCTGAAAAGACAATTAGAAGCTTATTTGAGGAACTAAAGGCCTGCTGTGCTAGACATTAGTTGGAGAGATCTCAGTGCCAATTTGTGAAACTCTCCCTGGGGCTCTCTTTCATCACAGTCCCTGCTCAGAGAAGCTACACCGGGGAAGTGGAGAGACAGCCAGGCTTGGGAGAGAGGAGGATGGAGGAGGGACAAGGGAGCAATGTGAACCAGAGAAAAAGCAACAGTGGCCATGCCTCCTCCCAGGAGAATTGGAATCTTTGCAGATAAAATCAAGTGGAAAAGCAAAGACCATTATAAATTCATCAACACTTGAATCATATTACTAGCTGGCACTGGTGTTGTGACTGGGAAGACTCTTTAGGAAACTAAGCCATAGAGAGGTCAAGGTCTCTGTGCAAGGTCACACACTGGGCTAGGGGTCAGGGTCCCGGGGTCTCGGTTCACCCAGTGCTCTGTCCCTGTGCTCTGCTGCCTTCCCCCTGGGAAGGAAGATGCGAAGCATGTGAAACTTTACAACGATTGGATCCAGATGTGCTGGCTCAATCCCCCTTTAAAGCTAACATGGTGGGGATTTTTTTCTTTATGAAATAGAATATTTTAATCTGCCGGTTTCATTTGCTATTCTATCTATCCCTTGCATACAAGGGTAAAGTTCAGAGAAGAAAAATCACAAGCCGGTAAATATAATACCTCTGTTGTAGGGGGGCTACACGAGGGCTGTTTGCCTCTGCTCGAGGCCCCAGGTTGAGCGGCCTGCTGCAGACTGGACAGGGGAAAGCTCTGCGCTGCACGTGGGCAGGATGTTCGCGTTCAAAGCCAGGGTGTGGGTTTCTATCCTCCTGCCATGGTCCAGAGGGTAAATGCATATTAAATTTTTAAAATTAAACGGTGGGAAGGGCAAAAGTTTGCAAGGACTCCCTTAGCTTGGGTAGGGGATTCTAAAGGGCTCCAGTGCAGAGGCACGGGGAAGATGGAGCCATTTCCGTGACGCCAAATGGCTTGTAGGAAACATCTGAAGCCTGTGATGTTGTTGTCACAGGGTTTGGCAATAGATTGCACATTGCTTTGGTTAAAACATGGTTTAATGTGTGTGCCCATTTATTTATTTATTTATTTTTGTCCACCAGGTTGAGTATCGGGAGTAGCAAACCCCTTCTTTCGTCCAGCAGCCTAGGGGGGTGTTGTTAAATGAGTAGCGCACCTGGCTGCAGGGTCAAAGGAGATGCGCTGGGGAAGTTGGGCTTGAGCTAGAGGTCAGGTGCAATGAACCGTGGTGTCCTTCCATGTGGCCTTGGCTGTGTCGTCCAGGCCGTGACAACTTCTCAGTCATATGTTATATTGGGTGAACTCAATGAAGTCTTAACAGAACATATATAATTTATGGATAAATTAAATTCTTTTAGACTATAATAGAAGCAAATAGTCAGTGGTGCCAGAGGTTTAATTTGCGTTGAAAGCTGGAGGGAAATCCCATGCTTTTGAGTTCTGTCGTAGAATACCGGCGTTTTAGGGGAATCGCGTTTGAGAACCACTGGGCGTTGGCCTTACCGCTGGGTCAGTTGGATAAGGAGCCAGGGCCTCGCTCTGTCGTTCAGCTGGTGGCCGAGGTGCTGTGTTAAGCATGTGTGCTCAAAGTGTGGTCCTGGGACCAGCAGCCTCAGCATCACCTGGGAACTTATTAGAAAGGCGGAGTCCGTAGCCCCATCCCCCACCTACTGAATCCTAGCTCCAGGGCTGGGGCTCAGGAAACTGTGTTTGAACAAGTTCTCCGGAGTATTCCTATGCACTCCAAGGGTTGAGGACCACTGCAGTATGGTTCTTAAGCAGCACAGGTGGTTTCGATGTGCTGTTGTCTGGTGGGTCCTTTTTCAGAGCATTTCACATTGGGTTGGTGGCTTGTTCTGCCAATCCAGGCCAAGTCAATGGGGTAAATAAAGTTAGGTGCCCATTAGTGCTTAATAATATTTAATGATAGCCCCACAGCCTGGATGGGTAGGACAGTCCAGCTTGCCCCTGACTGGGCTCTGCAAAAAGCTCTGGTTGTGACTCAAGAAGCAGTCACTTTAAGAACATGTCCTCTCAAGGATGCCTTTGACAGTCATGTTCCAGTCAGGGATAGGCAGAGATGGATGGGCGTCAGGGAGGAAAGGGTGAGAGAGGAGCCAGAACCCACGTAGGGCCTTGCAGAGAGACAGGTTTCTGCTGAGGGAATATCATAGGGAGCGACAGGGCTGAGACGATGTTTTTCACTTACGTTTCTGCAGTAATGCTTGATGAGCATTCTTCTCTTTAAAGGACTTTTTCATTGTTAACAGTTAAAATAGAGCTCTGTGTTTGAGAAACGTGCCCTTGTTGAACAAATATTTCCAACTGAAACAAACTGAATGTTGAGATAGTATTGATTTTGACGTTGAGGGAAAAGAGTTAAACATTTCTGTTCCTTCATGCCTTGCTCTGTGCTGGGGAACCAATAAGACCCGATACCTGCACTGACAGGGGTTACCCAAGGAAGGATTTCCTGGCAGAGGGGGTGGCATGTTCCAAGTGTTGGAGCCAGTGATCGTTGACCCCCAGGAGTGTTCACCTCACTGGAATTTGTGGTCCTTGTGGTGTATGGGGGCTGTTGTAAGGGACTGTCACCAAGTGATGTTCAGAGAACCAGGTCCCATCTTTTCTTTCAGGATCTCTGAGTGAGTTGGGGTGCCTCTCTCTCTCCATGGGGTAAAGTACATCATAAAACCATAGTTGTTTTATGTTCAACTCCATTTTAGTTGAAGATACTTAAAAATAACTTCAAGGAGGTAAGGTCTGGGTGGAGGTTGGGGTGATTCTTTGAGGAGTGTTGGGGAAATAGGATTAAAAGCATAATCTCCTCCCAACCCAGAACACTTCTCCACAAAGGTAGAAGAGAAAGGAAACAATTATATTATTGAATAAGCGTTAAACCAGAACGGGATGCGCATTACAGGCAGCCTGTTGCAAGGCTTGCAGAGCTAGAGATTGCGAAAGTGGAAAGAAATCTTACTCTTTACGTGGATACAATGTATTATATTCATGGCTTCAAGATAAAAATTGCAAAATTTATCGAGTCTTTGCTACTGGAAGGAGGGCTTGCAATTTGAATCTGACTGTGACAGCTGAAGCTAGGCCTGCACCCTCCCAGGAAACTGGGAGATAGAGGGATGTCTTCCTTGATGATTACATTTCAAAGAGGTTACTTCTTCAGCATTTGACCTTACAGAAGCGACCTGCTCTGGTGAGGGTGGCTAAGTATCCTGGAATCAGGACTTGCCCTTAGCTGGTAGGGGCTTCTAGGGGACAGGGCTCTGTGTCCGATGTGCATGGGGACTTGAGGCAAATATCTCTCCTTTCTGGCTGCACCGTCTTCATCTGTAATTGGACTAGAACTCTACCCGGGAGGGTCTGCTCCCAACCCTCTTTTCCCCAAGCTGCCATTGCTTCGCTTT
This sequence comes from Mormoops blainvillei, assembly GCA_004026545.1. Taxonomy (NCBI): domain Eukaryota; kingdom Metazoa; phylum Chordata; class Mammalia; order Chiroptera; family Mormoopidae; genus Mormoops; species Mormoops blainvillei. The sequence goes on from PVJD01002291.1 coordinate 125,869, forward strand.
TCACACCCAGAACACCCCGAAATCTAACCAGCCCACATACATGCAGATCATCGTGCTACCAATCAGCTTTCGGAGCTCAAACAGGGAAATACCTTAGACGTGGCATCAGGTCTAGGGGCACCGCTGGCAAGGCCACCTCCTTCTTCTCCATGGCAGGAGGGTCTCAGGGGACCATTCTGTGTTTGACAGTTGCTATCTGATCTTGTTTTTTTTTTTTTTTTTTTTTTGTATCTGACTCATTCTGCCTCTATAAATTAAGATCACCTAATTTGTCTCCCTTCCTCTCAACTTGCTGCCTTCAACAGCTTTGTCTCTTCGTTCCCCTGTAGTCAGAATCAGGAAAAATGTTTATGTTTCTACTTTCTGTGGCCTTAGGAAGGACTCTCTAAGAAACTTGGAATTAAGTGACAGTGTTCATATGCAGAACTTCTCTCAGATGTTGCCTCAATTACTTGGTCACCTTTCAATTACTGGATCAGAAAATTGTCTTTTCTGTCTGATTCCGCCTTACTGTGGGAATCTTGGAGTTACCGTCTGGGTTCTGGAAGAACGGAATCCAGTCCAGATGGAGGTTTGTGGATTTAGAGCTAGGAAAGGCTTCTGAAGGCTTCAAGATCTGGCCGTTTGCCACCACAGTGCCAGTGGCCGAGCGGGCAGTGAGGTGGCACCATGGGGGGAATTACCTATTCAATGGGACAAAAATGTACAAACTAGGGTTATCTGCCTTTACCTCCCTTTTACCCTTAGGGTTACCCTTCTCATCATTTTTTAAATAAGTGTGAGCTTGTCCAGACTGGCTTGGCTTGGTCATCTCTGGTTACCTGCATTCTTGCCTTTCTGGGACGCAGCATGCCTTTCTCCTTTTCTTTTTCTTTTCTCATCCTTGGATCTTGATGTGACATGGTGAGAAAAGAAAGGCCTACCTGGGAAGTTGTGGCACTTTGGCCAAGTTCTTCATCGTGGCCAATCTCAGGTTCCTTATCTGTTAAGCCCATTTAATGATCTGTCACTCACCAGATGGCGGGGACCAAAAGGGGCCATGGTTATTCTATACCCAGAGCAGTGCTTGGCCGTGGTAGGAGCTCTGGGAATCTGCTCCCCTCCCTCTGCCTTAGAGAGTCCTCCCCTCTCCTGACCCCACTCATCCTTCAGAGAGGACGTTACAGTAATACACTGTCCGAGAAGCGAAAGGTCCTTCAGTCATTCACAGCAACAGATCCTCATGTTTTTGTCCTTTGGGGGCCCTCAAAACTTCTGATGACTAAGAAAAGAAAGAGTGTGGTAGGGAGATTTGAAAGAAAACACCTTAGACCTGTCCAGTGTGATTATAGTGGCCGCTTGCCACCTATGGCTGTTGAACACTTGAAATGTGATTAGTGGGACTGAAAAACTGAATTTCTGATTTTATTTAATTCATTTAAATTTAAATTTAAAACCAGGTTCTCAATTAGGCTTCTGGAAAACTCTTTAAGTGCATTTGGAATAATTTGCATATGTGAATCGGCTTTTTCAGCTGTAAATGTTATGAAATTGAAATTGTAGATCAAATATTTCTGATGAAGATTTAGCATCCAAATTGAGATGTGTGCTGTAAACATAAAATACACACCAGATTTCAAAGACTTGGCATAAAAAATGTAAAATACTCATTAATGATATTTTTTGCATTGATTACATGTTGAAATGATAATATTTTGGATATACTGGAATAAAATAAATTACTAAAAGCAAGTTCACCTGTTTCTTTTTTCTTTTTTCTTTTTCTTTTTACTTTGTAAAATGTGGCTACTAGAAAATTTAAAATCACATATATGACTCACGTTATATTTCTATTATATTTATACTGCCTTAGACCTTGGTGTATATGAAACTGGCTTGAAGGTCACAAGGAAGCTGCTAATGCCCGAAGTTCCTGGAGAGAGTGATGCTTCCTGGAGTCTTTCTCGGGGGCCTGTATACTTAAGGAACAAAGTTGGCCACTTCCAAATACCAGCCATTGGCACACCCTCCTGAACTTAACACCGTGTCCTTTCTGGGGGCAAGTCAGAGAGAGCATGCTTTTCTGTAAAGGCTGCACTGTTCCAGGAGGAAGGCTGAATTCTTTATGTCCTGGCAGCTCCAGGGGCTTCTCATCTACATCAGGTCTACTTCCCAAAGGATAGGCTTCTACCAGCACTTTTTGTGGTTCCTTGTCGATCCAGCGTTGCTTCTTTCTGGTTTTTTGTCAAGTACCCATCCCAGATGGAAAACCGATGAGCTTTATTAAACTGGGAAATTCAAAACCCTGACTCACTGTGTAGCAGACATGCTGAAAGCCATGTGATCCAGAATTTAATGCATTCACAGTGATGCCGTGGGCCAGGGGAGGTACCCTGTCAACTAGTGGAATTGTACTCAAAAAACTTTTTTAATGCTTATTTTAAAAGTTAATGAAGTTTGAGTTGAATAAATAACTTTCAGTAGAATTTCACGTCACTCTGGATGGTAATGATTAACCAGCCCTGACTCTAAAAATTAGTTTAATTCATTCAAGCATCCTTTGAGCACCCCTGTGTGGGGGATACCCCGCTTGGTGTTTTGTGAGCATAGAGAAGGGTATGCGGTACCATCTTGTTGGTTGGGGAGGTTAACACTTATACCTACACCTATATCTGCATACCAAGGGAAACAATTTAAGCTTGTATATGAAACTTAAAACGAATGTTTAGAAGGACTGATTATTATGGTCAGGGAAGGTTCTAGGGACTCATTCTGTGTGCCAGACTTACTTGCCAGGGGGCTTGTCAAAGTAGAGGCCAGGCATCACCTGCATCGGAGGTGAATCGCCTGAGATGATTGTTTAAAGTGCAGATGTCTGGGGTGGAGGTCAGGCCTGGGAAGTGATTTTTTAAAACCTCCCCACTACTCAGATGTCCTTACTAGTGGGTGTATGACTTCAGATCGTTCCTTGTCCAGCAGATTGAAAGCAGTTAGTCGTTAATTTGAAACTGCAGTTTCTATTCTATTGCAGTAATTGTCTCCCTCGAATAATCTGAGCAGTAGGTCATTTACTCCACAGCTTTTGAAGCAACATGACCAGACTTAGGAGGCACCCTGGATCCAAATCGAAGGTGCCAGGAATTCATCCTCCTAAAGAGCTGTTGCCCTCCCACTCTCGTCTGCCCATTGGTCCTATCCCGTCCCCTGGCACCTCAGCAGCTATGTAGAAGTGCCTTCTACAGGAAAGCCCCATGCTCCATTCCCATCCTTCGTGCCATCTCTTATCCAGGCCCAGTAAAGTCACTTTTATTCAACCAGTCTTCGGCAATGCTTCAGGTCTGTGGTTTCTGGATTTTTTTTACCTGCTGTTTCATCCTTTGGTTCTCAACCAAGCTGTAGAAGGTTGTCAGCTGGCAGTGCCCGGACAGTCTGCAAAGCTTGATGCAGGGTGTCCCACCTTTTGGTGGATCTGGGCCACACTAAAAGAAGAAGAGTTGCTTTGGGCCACACATTAAATACATTGCGACACATAGGCACACACAAAAAATCTCATAATGTTTTAAGTAAATTCACAATTTTGTGTCGGGCCGCATTCATAGCCATCCTGAGCTGCATGCGGCCTGTAGGCTGCAGGTTGGACACCCCTGAGAGGTCTCGAGAGGAGTGTGGGCACCAACATCAACAAACCACCCAGCCAGTCGGTCAAGCCCACAGACAGCTGCCGTAGAGGTTTCCTGTGTGGCTTGCCCAGTGCGGCAGCTTGGGGAGGGCTCGTCCCACGGGGCAAAGTTGTCCTTAGGCAGCCAGGGGTCACACTAGGTCTTAGAAAGTCATCCAAAGGGTATTGCCTTGTCTCCATATCCCCAGGCCCTAGCCCTGTGCCTGACCTATAATAAGTGCCCAGCAAATGTGTGTGAATGAATGCATTGTCCCCAAACCCACAAATATTTTCCTATGAACTCTCAGTAAAATCAGGATTTCCTCATCCATACTGATGAACTTGATTTTTTTTAGTATATTTTATTGATTATGCAATTACAGTTGTCCCATTTTCTTTTCCCTTATATTCCGCTCTGCCCCTCACCCACGTCCTGCCAGAATCCCCCACACCCCCCACCACCTTAGTACATGTTCATGGGTTGTACACCCAAGTTCTTTGGCTTCTCCATTTCCTATGCTATTCTTAACCTCCCCCTGTCTATTTTGTACCTACCATTTATGCTTCGTATTCCCTGTACCTCTTCCCTCTTTCACCCTTCCCATTGATAAACCTCCATGTGATCTCCATTTCTGTGATTCTGTTCCTGTTTTAGTTGTTTGCTTAGTTTGTTTTTATTTTTAGGTTCAGTTGATAGTTGTGAGTTTGTCACCATTTTACTGTTCATAGTTTTGATCATCTTTTTCTTAGATTAGTCCCTTTAACATGTCATATAATAAGGGCTTGGTGATGATGAACTCCTTTAACTTGATCTTATCTGGGAAGCACTTTATCTGCCTTTCCATTCTAAATGACAGCTTTGCTGGATAGAGTATTCTTGGATGTAGGCCCTTGACTTTCATGACTTTGGATACTTCTTTCTAGATTGTTCTTGCCTGTAAGGTTTCTTTTGAGAAATCAGCTGACAGTCTTATAGGAGCGCCTTTGTAGGTAACTGTCTCCTTTTCTCTTGCTGCTTTTAAGATTCTCTCCTTCTCTTTAATCCTGGGTAATGCAATTATGATGTGCCTTGGTGTCCAACTTCTTCGGGACTCTCTAAGCTTCCTGGACTTCCTGGAAGTCTATTTCCTTTGCCAGATTGGAGGAGTTCTCCTTCATTATTTTTTCAAATAAGTTTTCAGTTTCTTGTTCTTCTCCTCTGGCACTCCTATGATTTGGATGTTGGAGCGTTTAAAGTTGTCCCAGAGGTTCCTCAGTCTCTCCTCATTTTTTTGAATTCTTGTTTCTTCATTCTGTTCTGGCTGAATGTTCTTTCTTCTTTCTGCTCCAAATCATTGATGTAAGTCCTGGTTTCCTTCCCTTCGCTATTGGTTCCCTATATGTTTTTCTTTATTTCACTTTGCATAGCCTTCACTTTTTCCTCCATTTTGCAACCATATTCCACCATTTTTGTGAGCATCCAGATTATCAGTGTTTTGAACTCTGCATCTGATAGGTTGGCTATCGCAGTGTTGCTTAGTTCTTTTTTTTTGAGTTTTGATCTGTTCTTTCATTTGGGCCATATTTCTTTGTCTGGGTGCACCTGGTAACATTGTAAGGGATGGAAACTTAGCTATTCGCCAGGGCTGGGCAACTCACCTCGCGGCATCGTGACGCAGTCTGTTGGGGAGGATTCAGAGAGGGAACAATCTCTGTCGCTTGCTTGGCTCTTGGCCAGCTTCCAGTCACTTCCCCTGCTACCCGCAAGCAAATTGAGCCCTTCTGGTGCTGATTCCCTGGTGGGTTTGTGTATGTTCTGGGACTCTGTGGGCCTCTCCAACGAACACTCCTGTGAGGCTGGGAGTTTCTCCTGCTGCCACAACTCCCAAAGGCTTTTACAGCCAGAGGCGTTGAGGCTTTCATTTCCTGCACTGGAACCCTGGGTTCTGTGGTCTGTCTTGTTCCCCTGTTGTTCCTTCTGGTTTATCTGCACACAAATGTGGGACCACCGGCTACCATCTTGCCTGCCCAGCTCTCCAGCTGCCACCTTGCCGTGCATCCTCTCTGCCCCGGCTGCCCGCCTCCACCCCTCTTACCAGTCTGGATGAATGTTTCTTCTTGAACTCCTTGGTTGTCGGACTTCCATACAGTTCAATTTTCTGGCAGTTCTGGATGTTTTTTATTTTTAAATTGATTATTGTTGTCTTTCTTTTGGTTGTACAAGGAGGCAAAGTGCACTTACCTCCATCTTGGCCAGAAGTTGAAGTTGATTTTTAAGACATCAAATTTAGACCTTTAATAGACTCTTACTTGGTAACTTTCCCTCTGAGCCACAACTGTCCTCGATGTTTGTTGTAACTAGATGTTACCTAAGTAGCAGGATGGTTTGAAGCACGGACTTAGAACTCTACTACTTGGACTTGAATCCTGGTTCTGACACTACTTGCTGTGAGGCATTGGATAAATTCTTAACCGTTCAAGCCTCACTTTCCTCATCTATAAAATGGGGATAACAGCACACCTCCGTAGGCTGTCATGGGGTTACATGACATGTTGCCGGTAAGGCACTCAGCACTTGACCTGGTACAGAGTAAGTGCTCACAGCTTCTCTTAAACATAAAGGTGGCAGTGATGGGATAGTTGAGGGGAGCTCCCTTATGTCATAGTTTGCTGCTTCTAAAGTCCCCTCCTAATGGCCATGGACTGGGCTTCTCTGGGGGTGGTCTGAGGAGTGGGGCTGGAATTGTAAGTAGCTGTAAGGAGGGAAGATGGATGGGAGGCTGAGTGGTGAAGGCCTCAGACGGGCTTGGTTTTGTCCTCCTTGAGTGAGGTCTGCAGGGGGTAGGAGGAGTGGACTCTGATGCTGGCGGAAGGTGGCTGGAGAGCTGTCCTTGGACCAGCCACATCCGCTGTCTTGGTCTATCCCAGAGCTCCTCTGGCTGCATAGTGGCTTCCTCCCGGGGACTGCAAAACTTGACTGTGCATGAGGCTCACCGGGGAGCTGTTAAACCACATTGAGGCCTAGCCCCAGCTGTGATCAGTATAATCTGAACTGCCATGGCTGTGGCCCAAGCATCCCTATTTGTCTAAAAAGATCCCCAGGTGATTCTAATGTGCAGCCAGGGTTAAGTACCCGTGGGGCAGACTGAATGCTGCTGACCTCCTGTATAGTTTCCAGTGTGCCCCTGGGCTCTCTGCCTGAGACGTGTGTTCACTGCGCGGCCTGATAAGTCCCTTCCCTCTCAGGGACTCTTGTCCTCCATTCATAGCGGAGGTAGATGGCATTGACTTTAATGAGATTCAGTCACAAGACAAGCCCTTCTTAGCATCCCAGAGGCTGAGTGGATTTTTATTAAGAGAGTGTTGGATTTCACAAGGGACATTTCCCAAGAGAACTCGGAGAGACTGGCATACAGTTGTCTTAATGTGTTGGTGCTGTGGTTTAGGGAGTAAATCTTCCTGCTTTGGTGCTTTGTCTCCTCCCATAGAGAGAACAACATAGTCATGCCTTGCTGTGTAGGTTGTGTGAAAGCCTTTGCATAGGATGTGTCCTTCTCGGGTGTAATTAAACCTCATGAAAGTGCCGGCACCCCAGAGTCGGCATCTCAGCCTGCCTGCCTTTGTTTTGCAGGGCCCACTTGGTGTGTAGCTTTTGCCTTGTTGCTTTTAGCAATAGTTGCTGCAGTTAACTGGCCATAATTGTTTTGGGGGAGAACTTACTCATTGCCCCGCGTATAATGAGTCATTGTTCGTAGCGAGCCTTTGGCCCAGGCTTGTGTTAGAACTGTTGGGAGGCATAAAAATCACCAGCTTTTTGCTTGTGGCCTTCATTTCTCTGTCAGGCCTCTTGACCAGTTAACTGCGTCTTTATTGGGTGAGGGTGGGGAGAAGTCGTTATGGGAATTTGCTTCCCTGCAGTGCATGGAAGCCTGTGCTGTACCGTGACTCAGCCAGCTACATTCGCATGGAAGAAGTTATCCTGGGACCCTGCCTTGTGAGGGCCCTGAGGAGCCTGGACTGTGGCATCCTAGAAGTGACCCCTGTTGTCACGGGCACTCCTTCCATGCCTGGATGTGGAACTGCCGAGTGCCTGTGCCATAGCTTAAAGTAGGGGAAAGGTGTAATCTGAAACAGCTCCCCCTTCCCCGCCCCCATGTCATTGTGCCGTTTTAGAAAACTCTTTATTAGGTCCTGTACCAGATACCTTGGGAGAGACAGAGGGACAAAGCTGTTGCTGCCCTCCTGGAGCCTCTGACTTAGCCTAGGGGCCAGGTGTATACCTCAGTGCCTTGGCTCTGACTGTGAGGGGAGGTTGGCAGGGTCTGGGAGAGGGAGGAGAAGAGGGATGTGGACAAGAGGCTTTCAGACCTGGGTTCACCTCAGCCGGAACTGGCTGGTGAATTCTTTCTGTGACAATGGGGACTAAGCCTTAAATGTGGGTATTTGCCTGAACTCACTTCTGGTCTGACTTCTGGCGTCACTGGAAGGGAGCCCTGGGAAACTGGCTATTCGGTCCTGTCTGTCTTCTGTGGTTTCCAGTTGGTCTGCAGCTTCCTGGGTTTTTGCCACCTCTCCCCCCACCCTTAGCAAACATTTTTTTTTTTTCTGGAGGCCCCGAATTGTGAGTTCCAGGGGCATAGAGCTGACCACAGAGCCAGCTCTCCAGGGGCTGGGAACCCGAAGGCTCACAGGGTCGAATGTGGTCTGGGAGTGTCTGGCTCAAAACCACCTGTGTGCTTGGCAGAGTGGCAGATTCTTCCCTATCCCCAGCCACTAAATCTGCATTTTTAACAAGCCTCCCGAACACCTCCCCTTCGTTCATAGCTGGCCTACCGTAAAAGTTGGAAACACTTTGCTCTGGAGGTGTTGGTTGCCACCACTTGGGTGGAAAATGATGGGGACCCGGATTAATAGTGGCCAAAGCGCTGGAGAGGGGAGAGAGGGGCTGGTTGAGAGGGCTCTTTGAGGCTGAACCAGTGGGACGTGTGAGGAATGAGAGGCTGTTGGCTCTGTGTCAGTGACGGGCGGGGAAGTTATCCGTGCACGTTGGCCTTGAGGTCTTTGCCTGACAGCCTGCTGTTCCTGTGCACGGGTGTCCGGAGTTATGGGTCTGGAGAGCCTGGCTGGGATCGTATGTGTCTCCTGGGGGTGGGGGTTAATTTGTGGGCCCTGCTCAGATTTATGTCTTGGGGACATAAAAAAGTTCTGTTTACATGTGGTTTCCTGTACGGTCATGCTCCGTGGCCAAGCTTCTAATATCATGGCCTCACTATAGCCCTCATTCTCAGATACCCTCCACTTCCTGAATAACTTGGGGTAAGCCCCCCAGATGGGCCTAAAGGCGGAGGAAGAGGCCTCTAAGAGTAGGGCAGAGTCAGGGCGAGAGATGCGCAGAACTTGGCTGTGTTCAGCATGGCCAGGTTGGAGGTGAGTGAGTTCAGCCTGGCGCTCGAGCCCCCTCCTGCCCCTCAATGGGCCAAGCCTCCCAGGTGTCCCAGAGGTGCCTGTCCCGCTGCTCATGCTGGGCCAGCTCCTGCCTGTGTTCTCACATTGATTTACTGACTTAACCTAGGGTTCCTCAGCCATAGCACAACTGACATTTTGGTCCAGTTAATTCTTTTTTGGGGGGAGAGCAGCTGTCCTATGCGTTGTAGGATATTTAGCATTACCCGTGGCCTCCACTTACTAGATGCTGGTAGCTCCCTTCCTCCCCAGCTGGAACAACCAAAAATGTCTCCAGACATTGGAAATGTCCCCCTCAGGGGCAAAGTCCCTCTAGTTGAGAACCACCAATTTAACTCACATTGCCTAAGTCCTTTTTCTGTCCTGGGCATTGGGGGTAGAAGAGTGAACAAACTCGGCGCTGCTCACGTTCTCGTGAAGACTGAAGTCTGCTCTGCAGAGCCATTGTCAGACGAGGTGAATCTTAGACTTCTGGGAGAGACTTAATGGCCGGGGCGGGTATTGGTATAGCAGGCGCGGGTCTGTCTGTCCAGATGTTCCCCTGTCTTTTTCACCCTGGAATCACAGGTCATGGCATGAAGCTGTGGAGCTCGGGTTTTCTTTGCTGCTGCTTATGCTAACTTTTCAAAGAATAACTTTCATGCTACACTCACAAGACGAATCTCTTTTGCAGTGTGGCCAAATGGCAGTTTTGCACCCAATTTTGGAGACTCTTTCCAAGTAGAAACCGGCCCTCGGTGCTCTCTGTGGCCCAACCTGTTCGTACCTCAAAGACCCAGCTGCCTCCCTGAGCTGCCCTGTTTCGTTCCCAGGCTGCTGTCACCGGGGAGCCTTTGGCCTGCAGATTGGGCCAGCTCGTCCCTTCCTCTGTGGACAGTGCCCTTGGGTCCAGACCCCTGGTGAGCCCTGCCCTGCCTCTGTGCCCACACCCTGGTGGTTTCCGCTTCTGCTTGCTCCACTTGGCCAGTTGCACCTCGGGGCTTTCGGGTGTCTTCCTTGGGAAGTGTCCCTGACTCGCTGACCACCCTCACCGTTGCCCATGAAATGCTGTTAAAATTACCAGAAGCTCTCCAGGGGTTGTTACCAGGGCGAGACTTGCTGCCGAACACTTGGACAGCATCGCCAGGCGCTGGCGGGATGACTGACGTATGTTATCCTCACACTGCATCATGGGCTTACTTCTTGGAAGGAAGAATCCCTGGGGCCCACAAGTCGGGGAGACAAGACCCTTGGCCTCCTTTTCTTGAGCATTCACCACCACCTCCTCTCCCCATCCCTCCAGTCCCATTCTGATAGGTTCCGATTTCCTCGGACTCATTTTCACAGCCTGTTCCCAAGAAAGGATGGGAGAGTTTCTTATTTGTTAGATAATGTTTACTAATTCAGCGTCACCTTTCCTATGTAGACTTCGCATTCTTACAGAGAATTTCAGGAGCTGGTGGAAGAGTAGTGGGAGGCAGGCAGAGGAAGTCACATCTGGCCATGGTCGCTCTAACTCTAGTGACAAGTAACTTGCAACTAGAGTCAGGTTAATGGGAACTGGAAAGGTTTACTATCAGAAATGTTTGTTTTTCTTCATGGATACACAGGCATTTCCTTCTTTATTTGGTTTCTGTGGCCTGTGTTTAATGTAGATGTAATGTTTGCGTGTCTTCAGAATTTATTTTAAGAACAATTACTATTGTAAACTTGGTTCAAGGAGGAAAGTATGGGAAGCTGGCCTACCTTGACCACTGACCACTTCGAGGCCAATTTCAACCCTGGCGTGCTGCGTCCAGAGTGGGCTGAGGAGGTTTGGCTTTCCAGATTCACAGGAGAATCTCTTTAGATTCTTTCTCACTGCCTAATATGGGAAATGCTTCCGAGAAGAGGAAGAAGCTCTTTTTAAAGTATTTGTGCTTATTTTTCTAAAAGGATGTCAAGTGGTATCAGCAGGTGCCTCTGGGAAAGGTGGCTGTAGATTGATGAATGTGCCAGGTGTCCTATATCCTGTGTTAAGTTGCAAGTGTGGGAATTTGGAGTGTGCCTCTATTTCCTGTTAATGCAGAGAAGGTTACAACGTGTCCTTTGAGTTACTACTAATATGAATTTAGTATGCACCGATTCCTGATCCTGGCTGATCTTTAAGAATCACCTGGGGGAGCCTTGAAAATACAGACTTCTGGATTGATGGCTGCTGGGGCTGAGGGGCTAGGAGAAGGGGTGGAAGAGAGGGAGGGGATGGGTTAAGAAATACAAACTCCCAGTTTTAAAGTAAGCCAGGGAATCTAATGCACAGCCCAGGGACTAGTCAATAACGTGGCAGCACCTACGTGCATGACAGGTGGTTCCTATACTTACAGTGGTGATCGCTTTGTGAGGTATATACATGTTGCACCATGTTGTACAGCGGAAACTAATGTGATACTCTGTCGATTATAATTAAAAACAAACATTTAAAAAAAACCCCAAAAATACAGACTCCTGAAACCTACCTGGACTCACTGAATCAGAGCTTCTTGCAGTAAGATCTGGAACCCTGTTTTTATTTAAAATTTTTGGGTTTTTTAAATCTCTTTATTAAGATTCTCCCCGACATGATTTCTAAATAACTTGAAGTTGGATATGCACTCACTCCTTTTTTCAAATATAATTGACTTACAACATTAGTTTCAGGTGTACAGCATAATGATTTGCTATTTGTATATATTGTCAAATAATTACCACCATAAGTCTAGTTTACATCTTTCACCACACATAGTTACAATTTTTCTTCTAGTGAGAACTTTTAAGATCTACCGTCTTAGTAACTTTCCAATACACTGTACAGGATTAACTGTAGCCACCATGTCCTGTATTGCATCCCAACTGGCTTATTTTATAACTGGAAGTTTGTACCTTTTGACCACCCTCGCCCATTTTGCCCACCCCACACCCCACCTCTGGCAACCTTCAGCCTCCTCTTTTCTGTGTCTGTGTTTTCTCTCTATTGGAATCCACATGTAAGTAAAATCATGTGGTATTTGTCTTTTCCTGACTTATTTAGCATAATGCCCTCAAGCTCCGTCCATGTTGTCCCAAATAGCAACATTTCCTTCTTTTATGGCTGAATAATATTCCATTTGGTATATATACCACATTTTCTTTATTAACACGCTTACTCCTTTTATTAAGAGCATCCTAGGGGAGACTTCGGTCTGAAGACTGGCCCCGGAAGGGTGGGCCGTTTTGAGAGGCTGCCAGGCTGCCACCGTTGCCCTGCCTGGAGCCGGGGGAGTCCTAATTATGCTCACCTGTGCGGGCACTGTTTCGGTAGGAAGGAGGGGGGGAGCCCTGCCAGCAGCAAACTGAGGGGAGGGCCCTGTGGGTGTGATCGTCTCCCCTGGGCTGTCTGACGGGGCTGCACTCAGAAGCCAGGAGGATGAACTCAGGCATTGGTTTGTGAGAATGTCTGAGCCCCTCCCCTTTAGGTGCTTCCTATCCAAAGTCTTACAGTTTACTAGGAGCACACGCGTTACGGTCCTGACTGGCATTGTGGTTTCTGGCAGGCGAGGCTTCATTACGAAAGCCTCCCCACCCCCGTCCCATCTGGACTGCTCAGGGTTTAGTTACCTTTTAATTTTTTGGCTATGCCAGGTTCATAGTTCAGTGGGGAACGTCACTCTGATCAGTGTATTTAATTAGTCATGATTTTCAGAGAAACGAGAGAAGGAAAGCAGCTTGGAAATTGTGAATTCTTAAAACACCGGGCACAGCGAGCACAGAAATGCCAGAAACACTCTAGAAGAAAACATAACTGCATGTGGGAGTATTTGTATCTGTTCAGCTTTCTTGGCAAGGGTGATCTGGGCCAATAATTCTGATATTTTCCTGAGAAGTATCTTATTTCATCCCAGAAGTATATTATTTAAGATCACTAGTTAGGGTTTTACATAATTGATATCAATGCATAGGTTTCCTGAAATCTGGTACCAACTGAAAAGAAAATAGGTTTTGATTTTATGATTACTCTAAAAAGCTAAGTTACTATAGCTGTGTTTGAGCTCTTTGGAATATATAGAAGTATATTAAGTTCTTAAAAAGGAGGTCTTTGTGACTGTTTACGTATTCTAAATACTTTTTTGTTAGACTTCTAGCATAATCAATAATTTATACTCTTGGTGTTTCAAAGGGAGAATTCCATTAGTTTAATTTACTTTGGAAAACATTCCATCATCTGGAAAATTAAAGCACTATTTTGTTTCTTTGAGAAGAAAGCAAATTGGCATGAGTTTGAAAATGGTATATCTGTTTTATTGTATCATTCATGGTTCCGTTTGAAACAGAAACAGTAGCTAGCAAAACCAATTTTACGATAGCTGTTTCCCGTCTGAGCTCTCCCTGCTCAGAGGATGTTAGCCCCGATTAGGACTCCAGCTTTCCTTTTCTTCCCTAGCCTTTTGTCTTCTGGATGGCACTTAGTCTGGATTACCTGGGGGTAGCAATCGGTGTTGGGAAGTTTAGAATTTGTTTGAGTTAATGATTTGCATTCACCTTTTTGGTGGGCATATTGGTTTTGCTTCTTCATGGGTTCAGATGTATGCTGGAGAGAACCCATCCCCACCATATGAGGCTCTGTCATCCGAACTAATAAGTGTTTATTGATCATTTACTGGAGCCCCACGTTGTATTTAAACCCCTGTGGACCATGAACAAAGAATAACACATGGCTCAGTACTCAAAATCAAGCAGAGAGATTGTTAGATAGAGGGAACAATTTCAAGGTAATGTAGCAACATGAATAATTCAGAGTAAATGGCTTGGGACAGGTACAGAGTTATAATTGGTTTTAGCCATTGGAGAGGTCACTTTGGTCTGGAAGTCTCAAAGACTTCCTGGAGGAGACGGGAAAGATGGTAACGGAGGGGGAAAATTTTGTTTTTTAAATCTCTTCAAGATTATGATAGTACTTTGGCTTATCAAGCACAGCAGAGGAGCTGAGAGATTTGGATACCTCACTCTGGATTCTTGTTGAGAAATAATGACCTTGAGCTGCCTCGTGGAGCTGCACTCCACAGGGAGAAAGCTTGAGGGGAAACAACTCCTTCAGTAGCTGATTCAGGTAGACCTCTCTCTGTGGGATTTGAGCAGCAGACTGTGCCTACCCAGAGTTTCCCCCGCCTTGATCACAGGCTTGTGGGGGGCATGTGGCAGTATGCATGCAGCTTTCTCCCTTAGAGGAAGGACTTTTGTTTATACATATGTGTGTGTGCATTAAAAGCGAACTTTTAAAAAAGACCTAGTTCAATAGCATTAGGTTTTTGAATCTAAGATCAGAGCAGCACAGCCCTTAGGTAAACACCTAATTAAGCCCAACACTCTCATGCATGGATTTGTGGCTATAATTTGACCACACAGTGATGGCATTTTAAAAAGGAAGCTAGATAATTACATAATTAGGCAATTGGAACGTGCCATATCCCCAGGACACCAGAGCACCCCCTTCGAGGTTCGGTAACTACAACTGCGACGATGCTGTTTGTGTTTGGCTTCTCCTGCTTCATGCCTATGAGGACCACACGGAGCCTTGGACTGTGGAATTCTGAAACCAAACATTGACAAGTGGCTTGTTTGAGTTTGGTTTAAGTTTGGATGCTGAAGGGATCATAAGGGCTCAGCAAATATCGATTTGTTAACTTTCTTTAGCTTTCCCCACTTGGAAAAATGTTCTGAGGGGAGAAGGGTAAAATTGCAGCAGTTGGTCCTGAAGTAAATAGAAATAAATGAGAAATTTCTAGAAATGGAAACTTAAGCGTATCCAGTTTTATGCCTCTTGCTGGCTTTGGTGTTAGTAACTGCAGGATTGGAGCTCTACTGAACAAAATGTCAAGGGTGGGAGTGCACAGGCGGTGAACTCACCCGGGCCTCAGGCCTGGCCCTTGCTGTGGGAGCGGCCCCAGGAAGGGATGCGTCGCTCCTCCGGCCACAGGTACGCAGCTCGCAAATTCACGTGTGATTCAGAGTCCTCGCAGGCCTCGCCCTGCTGTGATAGCAGGCTGTGTTCATTCAGTGTCTGTACGCGGTTAATTAGAAATTTAAAATTCAATGCTCTGTCTTCATTAGATCTTTCGTAAGAGAATCTCTGGAAGAGAAGTACAGTCAACACTGCGTGAAAGTGATCCTCAAGTTGAAGAGAAAATGATTTGGCATGATAGTGGAGAAAACACCTAGCACTGAGTTAGAAGTTTCTGAGTCTCCAAAGTAATGTTTCGGAGCTGTGGAAGGCAAGGATCTGCTCTGTGAATCTGTGACTGAATTTTATAATTTAACCATCCTACATGAACACAGGCAGTGAGATATTTATTCTTTTGTCTCATGTTTCTGGGAGACTTGGACTTTTCAAGATATTTCTTTATTACTTATTCATCTACCATTTATTGAACAGCTATGTACCATGCATTATGCTTCAGCCACACCTGTGTTGCAGCTGGAAGTGTACAAGGTGCCGTATACCTATGAGAGAATGTGCTTGAGCCCTTTGAAAAACATGAAGAATCATGTTAATGTGTGTTCTGTGGGTTTTTTTAAAAAAAATTGATCTTGGTGGGGGGAAGAAAAGAAAGAGAAACATCGATTTGCTATTCCACTTACTTATGCATTCATCGTTTGCTTCTTGTATGCGTCTTGACTGGGGATCAAACCTTGGTGAATTGGGACAATGCTCTGACCAACTGAGCTACCCAGTCAGGGCCTGTTCTGTGTTTTGTTGCTCAGTGTTCTGAGGTTTAGGTTCTTAGAGGTTAGGCAACCATAGGAGGGATTCTTTTGAGCCTCCATGTTGCTGGCAACTAGCTAGAAATCATTTAGCTCATTTAAGTACTTGTATTTAAAATGATTTCCTGGCCATGGCTAATTTAGGTTCCTTTGGTTTGCTCACTAGAATGCGTATTTATGGAACTCTTGTGCTTGTTGGGAAACTTGCTGACTCCAGAAATCCCTCACACAACTGGCAGGGGAGAGGGAAGTGTCTGTCCATTTTCCTAAGTGCCAAGGAGAAGCCCTTGCCAGGCAGGCATTTGGGAGTTCTCATCCAAATGTGTTTGACATAATTTCTGAAATAGACCACAGCTTATGTCACTTGGTTTCTATTTTCAGATGGGTATGTCGAAAGAGGCACTGGGAAATGGGCCCCAAATAGAGGAGGGGCAGAGGTGGTGGGAGGTGTGTACTCCTGGGGTGAAGAACTGTATCCCCACCTGGTACGACTGTGGTAATCTTCAAGGGTGAACCGTGGTCTCTGAGAGAGACTGCAGCCCTCACAGGGCTGTGCCCGGGCAATCCATTCCAAGCCTGTCACCTGCGGTTGTCGGCCGCAGGGGCCCAGGGGGATGACCTGATACAGAAGCCCGAGGCTTTCGGCTTTGTAACTTCTCCTTACATCTTTATTAAATCAACTCCAAGCTTGTGGTAACTCTCCGGACTGATCTTTTCCTGTGCTCCAGGAGGACCAGTTCCCCCAAAGTTTGAAAACTTGATAGGGCCTGTGCCGAGAACCAGAGGACAAATTCCGAGTACCAGGTGACTGCCACCAGTATAGATCTCTGGGGCACAGACTTTCTTTCTAGTCTCAGTGTTACCAAATTTCAGGTATTTGAAAGTTATGTTTAAGTCCTCTTGACTAGAGACTGTGAATGTAGTGCCTGCTTACTCTGGGTCCACTTATAGAATAGGTTTTGTCAGGCTTTTGAGTCCAGGTTCTCACCAGGGCCTGTCCTCACCGATCGCCTCTGTACGTAGGGCCCCTGTTCTGCTGTAAGGGGTGTTTTCTCATCATACCCGTCTTGGCTGTAGCCCTGGTTATGAGAAGCATGTGTGACTTGAGTCTCCTGTGTAGTTTCTCTTTTCTCCTCAATTTGTACCTGAGGTTCACCTTTCCTCCTTCCCTGTTTTTATTATAATTTATGTTTTTGCAAAGGTAAATTTCACCTGTGGTAAAAATTTCAAATGGGAGAAAGGGATGTTCAATGAAAAGTCAGTCTCTCTCCAGCCTCTAGAAACCAAGGTCTCTTCCTAAAGACTACTACCGTTAGCAGCACCTTGTATTTTAAAACAGAAGTTGTCTGCATGTATAAAATATACATTTATGTTTCTTCCCCTTCTTTTTCTATTCCCTACCTAAGTGGAATACTCTATATATTTCCAGTTGCCTTAATTTTTTAAACTTAACATTGTAAATCATTTTATATCAGATTCTATAGATTAGACTCATTCTTTTTTTTTTTTTTTTTTGCTTTTTTAGTGAATTTATTGGGGTGACATTGGTTAATAAATTATAGGTTTCAGGTGTCCAGTTTTATAGCACATCATCTGTATACTGTATGTGTGTTGAACACCCTAAGTCAAGTCTCCTTCCATTACCATCTGTCCCCCCCTTTACCCTTTTCTCCTTTCTCCTCCACCTCTCTTTCCCTCTGGTAATCACCATACTGTTGTCTGTGTCTATAAGGGTTTTGTTTGGGGGGTTTTTTTGGCCTCATTTTTTTAAAGTAGCAGTATGATAGTTCATTGGCTCTCTTAACTGGCTTCCTATTGATTAAGTGACATTTCTGGTCCTTTGCGATTTTACACAATGCTGTTGATGCAAACACACATGTTTGTACACAAGCATGAGAACATCTTGGGATAAATTCCTAGAAGTGAAGTGGCTGAGTCAGAGAGTATGTTCATTTTTATTTTGATATTTCCCAAACTGTTCATCAAAGAAGCTGTATAAATTTTACTTGTCTGACCAACATTGAATGAGAGTGGCTGTTTCTCTGTATCCTTACCCACAGTGTATCAGATTTTTTGATAATTTGCCAATCTTCTAGGTAAAGGTGGTATCATGTCACTTATTTTATTGTGTGTGAGGTTGAGCATATTTTCATACGCTTAAACAATTTGCGTTTTTGCTGTCTTTGTGTCCTCTGTCCCTTTGTCTATTGTGTTGGACTTTTTATATTGATTTGTATTTGCTTTTTATGTATTATGGGAATTAGCATTGTTACATGCTGCATATGTTTCCTCCTATTTGACTTTGCTTGTGTTAGCTTTTTCCTTGCCAAAAACTTAATTTTTATAGGTAGTCAAAGTTATGACTTTTATGAGTTTCAGATTTTGTACCATGCGTCACAATATTTTTTTGTCCGCCTTCTCCAATCTATTAGGATGTTTCTTGTACTTCATTGTTTCAAACTTATGTCACAGACACACCTTTCTCCTGACTTCCCATCACTCTGTACGTCACAAACATACTAAACTTCTGTTTGACCTTCAACTCTTTTTTTGTTTTTAAAAAGATTTTATTTACTTATTTTTAGAGAGGAAGGGAGGGAGAAAGAGAGGGAAAGAAACATCAGTGTGTGGTTGCCTCTCGACTACCTCCTACTGGGGACCTGGCCTGCAACCCAGGCGTGTGCTGTGACTGGGAATCGAACCAGTGACTCCTGGCTTTGCAGGTTGGCACTCAGTCCACTGAGCCACACCAGCTAGGGCTTGACTTTCAATTCTAATTAAGTTGTCTGTCTTGTCATTTATTCGTCCTTCCACTGTTCACACTGATTTAGTGGTGAACACAGCCGCCATCCATGCTCAGAACTCATTGAAAGCATAGCAGTAGGTGAGATTCACCCCAGAAGTCATTGGAAACTGGGATGAGGGCTGTGACAGAGGACTGGGAGTCCTACCCTAGTTTGGGATGGTGGTTGTGAGGGTTATCGGGGAAGGCGTTTTTGAGAGAATGCATCTGAATGGAACCCTACAGCCTGAGTGGGAATTGCCAAGACTTTAGGGAGTGGGTGGCAGAGTGTCAATGGAGAGGGACCAGAGAACCTTCCATGCCAAGGAAGGTCCTGGGAAAGGCCGTAAGGTAGGAAGGAGCTTGTGTTTGGGAAACTGTCAAGGCCCGTGTAGCTGGAGCAAGTCCGAGAGGAGGCCCAAGGGGCTTGGAGGAGTCAGGTTGTTTGGGGAGGGTCTCCTAGGCTACGTTACCAGTTTGGTCATTTGTTCCATGATTCTTTGATTCTAGGACTTCTTTTATGTACGTCCTCTAACCTTTCAATAGCATTCCCAACACACTGGTTCAATGGACTTTTATCACTTTGGCTTTTTGTTATTTGGTGTTTTATCTCCTATTGATTGTAAACTGCTTTCGGAAAATTACCAAGACCTTTTAACAGAACATCTCCCATGCTGCATGCTGCCTGTCAGATCTAGGGATTCTTTCTGGGGTGTACATCTCTCACCAGCAGCATTAGGGATTAAGCAGGTACACAATGGGTTTCATCTTCAGTTTCATCTCCTGGTGACTGGAGTGGCTGCTGAGAGGACAGAGTTGAGACATCATGAGGGAGAATCAGCCTCTGTGGCCAAGAGTATGGCGATGGAGGAGTAATCTCTACTATAGCACTGCGAGTGGGATTACTGCCATGTTGCCACCTATTTGCCATCAGTGACCTAGAACGTTCGTTTTGAAGAAGGGTGCTCTTTTGCCCTGTCCCTAGGTGTCTGGCACAGGTATATTTCGTCAAGGGTCACTGTTGCTTTGAGGGCACGTGAAGCCATCTCCTTACTGATAGGAGCTTTTAACCCCAGCCCCTGCCTAAGGATGCTACTTAGTGTTCTAATGCCTCTCTATTAGGTCAAGTTCATCTTTTTTTTACCCAGTATGACTATATACTTTCAGGAAGTGCCAGGATTTGTGTGTTTATGTGTCCGCCAACTTGGCACAGTGACCTCAGCATCCCGAGCTATATTTTCTCCCGGAAATGATCAGAGTTAATAGCAGCATCTGCAAAAATGTATTGATTAATGCAGCTATGAATCATTTATGCTACAACTGGCAGTGCAGCTAATTGATTTACTGGTTTGAGGGTGTAGGAGGAGCACCGGGCATCTGTAGTACATCCCCTTTCCTACCCCAACCTCTGGTGGGACCTGCCTGGACCTCCCACAGCTCACGGGGAAGGCAGGCATTGGCGAGGATGTGTAGTGGGATGAGCTCAGGGCCAAAAAGCATTTAGAGGCATTGCAAGACTGCTTTCATCAGAAAATCAGACTTACTCCCGGGATGTCTGGCGGGAAGCCATTGCTCGCTGCCCTAGAAATAGTCAACAAAATGACCTAAGCCAGTAGCGGTTATTTCATAGAAAACAGAGGGCAGTGGGGAGCAGCCAGACCATCACCTTGCTTTCTGTGCCTTTGGACAGATATTTAAATGGAGGTTAAACTGTGTTACCCTGTGGAAATGTGCCTCCTTAAGAGTTAAAGACAGACTTTGCTCTACACACAAGGTTATCATCAGCTTTATTTCCCTGTGTAGATGGAAGTGCAGCTTTATGAGCTAGAGTTTTGCTCTAAACGTGTTCCATCCTTTTAAATGTCAGGGAGTTGGTTGTCATCTGACCTTTAGGCTCTTGCAGGGCTAACTGTCCCACCCAGTTCGGCACATAATGGATCAGCCCCACATTGTTTACAGGGTAGGAGGGGCAGAAGGGAAGCAGGGAGTCACTTGGAGCCAGGATCCCTGCTCTTTAGGCCTGAGCCTTGAAATGCGGATGATTACAGTGCCTGGAGCAGTAAATGGTGGCTCTGCGGCGTCAGTGACCACTTTCAGGGAGGAAGCAGCCTGTAAAACAAGGCTGTTTCTACCTTTTGGAAAATGGCCCATGGAAAGAAACCCAGGTTCTGGTGATAGACACATTGGTGTGTAATTGAGTGGCAGAGCATTGTTTTTCCTGGAAATAGACCCCTAGCCTAAAGGGTGGTAGAGTGATGCTTGTGCCCAAGGACAGTGCTGGCGTCCTCTGCTCTGGGGAGTGTTTTCATGGCAGCCTCTTTATTTTCTCCAACTCCCCCACCCTCAATTCCTGTCTTCCCCTTGGCTATGGCCTCTTCCTGGATTATTGTCCACCCTGCTTCTACTTAGGGTTGACACTTCTTTTCTAAAATGGAGCTGTCATGGAAAGCAGCATGTGGTACAGGTGCACATCTCTTAGCTCTTCAACAGTTTAGCTCCTTGAGGCAATTTCAGCCATTTTCGGGTCCTCCCCATGTGATGCTCAGCAAATGTTGAAAGCATGAATGAATGAATACTACGGTGACCACTTTCCTGGAGGAAGCAGTCTATAAAACAAGGCTGCGTCTGTCTTTTGGAAAATGGGCCATGGAAACAAACCTAGGTTCTGGTTACGGACACACCAGTGTGTAATAGGGAGCTTGTCCAGCAGTGCTTTCTCAGTTTCCTGCCCTTTTCACATTCATACTCTAGGACAGCATTTCCTGATGTGTGTTACGTTGAACTAGTGATATGTCAGATGTTGGTAAGTGCAAGGGGGTTCCAACACAGGCAGGGGTGGATTTGCCATGACACTATGAAGTTTAATAGGACCTCTTACAGGAGGAGTTCCTCCAAGGCCCTGCTCCTAATTTTGTATTCTTTCTCCTAAAATGGGCTTCCTAATTTGGGCAATCTTCAGGTGAACCCGCCCTGAATGTAAGTACGAAACACTGAGCTTAGCTGTTCTAATTGGGCTTTTTGAAAAACAGCAGAACTTGTCAGAGAGCCTCATGTATGAATGTGTGAGCAGAGGGATATAATACTCTCTTCCCCCAAATTTTGTTTATAGAATACTTTCTTTGCAAAAAGAATCTCATAGTACCTCATCATTTCTCAGAAGGAGGCATGTATTTCTGTGAATCAGAAAATTACGGGTTTAACTACCCGGCTGGCTCACACCAGCACATATGACTATCTCTCCTTTTAATGTGGTATTCAGTGACATGTTGGTAGCTTGAATTGGCTGTGGTGAGAGTATTTGCACCATGGAAATCTGCAAACTTGCCCACAGGCAGGACCTGACTTCTCGTTTAATTGACTCAAGGAGCAGATAACACTGCCAGGTGATGCATGTTCACACTGAGGGCATAAATGACTTTAGAAACCTCTAAACAGTGTTCACATGAAAGGCTGGCAAGGTAGAATTGTTATTTTATTAAAGTACTTCTTTTCTTCTGAAAAATGGTTATGAAACTCCCTACTTCCCAGAGGAAAAGTTATGCTTTTCTTATTGAAAATGACCTTAAATATTTCAGATATGTACTCAGCCTTTGAAGTCAAAGCAAAACGTATTGGTACTGTAACAAATTACCACAAACTTAATAGTTTAAAGCAATGCAGATTTATCCTCTGATAGTCCTGGAGGGCAGAAGTTCTAGAATAAAGGTGTCAACAGGGCCGGGTTCCTTCTGGGGGCTGTAACGGAGACTGTATTTCTTTGCCATTTTTAGCTACTGGCATTTTTTGGCTTGTGGCTCATTTTGCGATTTTCAGAGCCAATAGCATGGCGTCTTCCAAGCTTGCTCTCTGTCCTCTGCTTCCGATATTACATCTTTCTGACCTTGACCCTTCTTTTAAGGACCTTGTGATTACACTGGGCACACCTGCATAATACAGGCTAAACTCAGCATCTCGCATCTGCAGTGTCCCTTTGACCATGGGGCTGTAAGGTGACATATTCACAGAATTGGGGGATTAGGATGTAGACGTATTTGGGGGGCCCATATTCAGCCTACCACACTTAATAATTTGTTATCTTTATATGTTAAAAGGCAAGTTTAATAAATGACCTAGTATTTCTTTCAGTTGTAGTGTTTGATTTCTTTCCATGCCCTTCCTCCTTCCTTAATTGATTCTAGTATAAAACTGCAGTTTGTTTTATCACCATTTCTGTTGGACTGTGACCTTTATTGGTAAAAGTTCTGCATCTTTTGTTTAAATGTTAAAACTTGGGCAAAAGGAAAGTATGTTGGCCTATGAATGAACTCTTTATTAAAATTGTAAAGGGGGATTTAGTTTCTTATTCAGCAATTTTCATTCTGATCTCCCTCAAAAGAGAAGTAATCAAAGTCCATTGAAGTTCCTAAACTGAAAACAAAAAGATGGAGGAACGTCGGAAAAAGAAGAGAAAAGCGTACGAAGGCAGGGCGCTCATTTTCACTGTGGCTGGAGGGTCTGGGGATCGGGTGGCTGTAAGGTGGGACTCTAGCTTCCTGCAGTTCATCCGTCAGTGGTGGCAGGGTTCACCATTCAGTCAAGAAACTATCCTTGAGCACCTACTGATGCGAGCCTTGGAGGGACCTTCGTAGCTAATGGTGTGGTGGAGCAGGGTGAACCCGCCAAAGAGACTAAGACGGTGTGGCCAGAGAATGAGGGGGAAAGTGGGGTGGTGGGGGAAGTCTTGAGAAGGTGGGCCAGGTTGGGAATTGTAGGTGTTGCTGGAAGGACAGACAAAGAGGTCCAAAAAATGACTTTTGTCTTTAATGACCTGAGGTCATTGGTGACCTTAGCTGTGTCCATGGTGGTGACGAATCCCACCCAGACCCTTGGCCCTGTGGATGGTGTGGTTCTTGACAATAATGTAAGAGATACATTTAATAAAAGAAGCAAAGTCATAAGTAATCTTGATTTTTTTTTTCTTTTTTACAAGGCCTTTGTCTTGGGGATTTTGTGAATTGACAAATTTGTAAATAGTCCTATAACATATAATTTACCCCATTAAATGCAACAATGTAGACTTTGAGCCAATTTATTTTTACTTTTTAAAGAACTGTCATTTCTTAGTCCTCTTTGTCTCTATTTCCAACACCAGCATTAAGCTGTTAGTAACTAGTTAAGTCAACAGTTCTTAACCACAGTGTCCTGACTCACTAACGTGTGATGACCAATTGTGACCCATGTTGGAGTGATTCACTACTAATTACTGGTTAAGGCACTAAACTTTGCGGATGTCCTAGTGGAAAACAGGAAGCAAGGCGACTCCCGCAACGAGACTGAGGTGCCGTGATTGCACTGCTGGCCATCTTCAGGGGTAAGCGGGGGCTCAACGCGCACGTGTGGTGCCTGCACACCTACTCTTACACGCTTAAGTAGCACTTGTTTGAATATAATCATGTATAAATGTAGCTCTCTGAGAAGTAAATGCTGACATTTTTAAGGTGATGTTTCAATAGACAGTAGTCACATGCCCGATTTAGCTCTACAAACTGTGAATGCCAATCTTTTCTTGATATTCTTGGCACTGAACTCTGATGCCTTAAACTCCCAATAGACATTCTAGAATCTTCAAAGAGCGCCTTACTCCTGTTTAGCGAGTGCTGGTGTTTCTAGGATCTTCTTTTTTGTGTTTGCTTCCACATACTTGGTTGGTGTGATTGTGACATTCAGTGACTAGAGTTTTCCTTTTCCTGCTGGGAAACCAGCTGGAGGCTGAAAGGAGGAGGCGGCTTGTATATGTTTCAGCCGTTGGAAAACCTGGAGTTTACTCCTGGTTCTTTTATTAACGTTTTGTGACTTTGTGGGCTTTCGTTTCCTTATATTGGGTTGACCAAAGTCCGTTACAGTTTTTCTGTACGACGGCTCCAGTAGTGCTGAGTTGTCTTTAACTTCATTCAAAACAATTTTGTTAGATTGTATTCTGACAGCTGTCATATCAGCGTGCATTTTAAAACTCCTACAAAAATTGGTGAATTTTTGTGCAGCCATGTTAATATTGAAGATGGAAGAAGATACACAACATTTTTAGCGTATTATGCTTTATTATTTCAAGAAAGTTTAAAAACGCAATTGAAACACAAAAAAAGAATTGTGCAGCGTGTGGAGAAGGTGCTGTGACTGATGGAACATGTTAAAAGTGGTTTGTGAAGTTTCTTGGTACTATTGACATTTTGGCCAAATAGTTCTTTGCTGTGGGGCTGTCTTATGCATTGGAAGATGTTTAGCAGCACCCTGACCTCTACCCTCTAAGAAGCCAAGCCAACAGGAGGTGATTTCTAGGGAAGGGGGGTGAGGGTATCAGGGCACTCAATGGTAATGGAAAAAAATATAATGAACATTATACGACCTTAAAAAAAAAAAAAGAAGCCAACCATGGGAGGTAGCCAACATACTCAAAATATCCAAATCAATAAAGTTATTGGTGAAAATGAAAATTATTTTATGGAAAAAACATAACAGACTTTTTGGCCAACCTAATACATATAAAAAACAAAGGAAAGCTTTGTTAATCTTTGAGGTTTTTTTAAATTGTGCATTCTAAGACACATATGTGGTTTATAACATCAGATGTAACACTTCAAATTTAAAAAAATACAATTTCTTCTATCTCTTCTATGGTGGGGCTGGACTGGGGCTGGACTGGGGCTGCTGGGAATTCAAAGACATGTATGACATGTTCCTCTCAAGTATTCTATTTAAGACAATATGCAAATGCACACAGAGCTAAATAACAAAAGATTAAGTAACTGTTCAAGTCAATTAAAAAGCAAACTAAAAATCTGACATAATTAGTTGTTAGATAAATGGGGTAGGTCAGCATTTCCTAAACTCTTCTGTGGATTATCAGTTCTACAAAAATGGTAATAGGTTTTCCTTGACTAAGAGGTTCCCAGGGCTGTTGAGTTTAAAAAATGGTGGGTCCAACAAAATTAAACAGTTTATTTATTCAAGACCTCAGAATCTTAATCTCCATAATAAATGTACATCTGCGTAACCTTTGGTCTTCAGACTTTTTTGTCCAGGAAGCTCTTACAGCCCTTAGGGTTGGGTTTTTTGTTTTGTTTCTGTTTTTTTTTTTTTTTTTATCATCGTAGTCTATTCACTAATTGAATGGAATGCAATTTGGAAAGTTAGTATTAGTGATAAGTATTATGACAGGAGTTGAAAGTAAAGGGATATGGCTTCAAGGCTGGGTGGCCGAAGAAAATTTTAAGGAGATAGTGGGGTTTGGATTGAGTCTTGAGTGCTCTGGTAGATTTGCATAGTTGCAGAGGATGAGGGCATCCTCTGCATGGAAACTGGCCTGTGGCTGAGTTGTGAAGACAGGTAAATGGAACGGTGCAAAGGACCCCTACTACTTTCTTCTAAGTCTCTGGGCTCACCCTTCCTTCTCAGTAGAGCTCCTGTGACATCAAGTTCCAAATACACTGAGTGCATTAGGGGAACTCACTTCTCACTGCTTCTCACTTGAATGCCGGTCTGTTTCCGCTCCTGCCGTATTCCATAGCAGCAAGAAGCTGATTTCTAGCCTCACACTTTCCTAATGGGCTTCCGTGAGGGGCTCATGCACCAAAATAGAACTTGGCTACTCCTTGCCGGCAGTGGGCCAGTCCCGTTAAAGGCTGGCTCAAGGGCTGGCTTCACTGAGTTGCCTGGGGCTACCCTTCTCCGGGCCTCCGGAAGCTGAATATTGGTGAGACGGGCCCAGGAATCTGTACTTTCTACAAACGTCAAGGCCATGGGTATAGGTGACGAACTTGGAGCTGAACCAGCCTGGCTCTGATTGGGCCCAATAAGCCTGTACAGGTCCACCTTACACTGGATGCCATCGGACACCCTTGGGTCCAGAGTTACCCTGGTGGAAGATCCAAGTGCTTAGACCCCAGGCCCACAGCAGGGAAGAATAACAGAGTTCCCAGTTGGTATAAGGCCCTAATTCCATATAGCTTCCCTCAAACAAGTACATTCGAAGTCCTTATAGAATTAGATAGCAGTTATTGAATTGAGTCACTCATTTGCAAATGTCGTTATAGAACTGCGTAATCAAGTTAGAGCGATCCAGGGAGGGAAGAATTGGGCTTGCACTGGGCGGGCTGCGTGAGGGGCCTTGTTTCTTTATTCGGTGTGTGTTTGTTTTTCCCTCTAGTGTCCTCTGTCATGTGTTTATTTTCTAAAACCCGTGTGGAATTATTTGTTACAGAGAGATGACAGGTTGATTACTTCTGATTAAGGATTAGAACACTTAAAATCCATGGGTGGAAAAGACCGGTTTCAATCACATGGTACAGCTTATTTTTAATCGGCGTGCTTTTAAAGTCTTTTTTAAATTATTATTTTAAAAGGCAGCAAGCTATTTAACAGCTATAAAATATTAGAAATAAGCTTTGGTTGTTAGGAATAATAATTCAGGGAGGAGTCTCTAGAGTCACCAGTCTGTTATTCCAAATCCAAAGCAAGAAAGTACTTTTGCCCACACCAGAACCCAAGTACTGACCTAGTTTAAAATGTTAAAATGCAACTTATCCTATTAGCAGACAACTAAGAAGGAATATTCGTTTTCAGTTTCTTTTCCTGTATTTGTCTAGGGTTTTTAGGTTTTTTGGTTGTTTTTTTTTTTCCCCTTCAGAGAGAGAGGGCATTATTTGCATAATTTTGTAGGGCAACCATCTTCTTTTTCTTTTTTTGCATCCCTTGGTGGTAGCTCAGCTTTTGGTTTAGGGGGAAATTGGCTTTTGATGTGTAGCAAAAATGATAACTGATTTTAATATAAAATACTGAATGACGGTTATTAAACTCTTTGGCAGTAGGAAAAGTAGTGTCACAGAGCGTTAGTGTTCAAGACCTGAAATGAAGTGGCTTAACTTATCAAGAGAAGCCTTAGAGATAATACCACTCTTCTAGAGAGGGCGGTTCAGATGGGTGGTGGGTGATAAGTGGAGGGGTGCCTGGTGCTGTAGTTCTTCACGAAGGGGTCAGCGGAAGTCTTATGCATAACAGAATCCTTTGCTTTTGGAGCTGGACCTCAGCTCAGCTCACCTTTCTCATGTTGTTTTCTACTATTTCCTGCACAATCTCTGGCCAGCCAGCCTGCCTTCCAGCTGACCTCTCAGTGTCTTTGGAGTCCTCACTTTTCAGCTTTTACTCAGAAAAGACCCCTGGCTGGGTCCCTCTTTCCACCAGCCAGTCTCCTCCCTTAGGTGCCAGATCCTAGTCTCAGACACGGTGGAGACAGGAACCTGGCAGGTGCACTAGGGTGTTTACGGTATAGCTCAGTGAGCAGGCAAGTGCAGAAGCTGATGGGGGTGGCAAAGTCACCGTATTTATAGAAGACTTGCTCCTTAGTTAACTTGGGAACAAGTTCGATTTGTATATAAATGTGTATTCAGCTTAGACCCCTACAGAATATACAATTGGGTATTCGACGTTTTCTTGTTTTTGGGTTTTTTTTCCCCCCGAATATTATCTTGTGAATGTTCCCCACATTATTGGTAGTCCACATGACAATTTATAAAGCTGAAATCTTGCCTCTCTGTTTTATGTGTGGTCTAAAGATCTCTTCTCTTCTTAGAATTGCCTGGGGTACTTACCAAACCTCAATTCCCCAGCCCCACTGCAGCCAAGAGCGGACTAGGAGTGGTGGCGGAGGTGGGATGGGAATTACTGGTGTGATTCTGAGACATAGGGGGTTACACAGCCTCTGCTTCAAGCCCACCCCCTTGTGCCACCATCTGCCCCTGGAGTCTGCCGGCTGACCTGTGAGCCCGGTGTGTGGTGTGAGGGGTAATGTGGCCAGTTCGCAGTCTGGCCAGGTCTGGTGGAGCAAGTAAGGAGAATCTGCATTCCTAAGACGAATTGTCTACACAGCCCTGATCAGTGGACCAGAGACTGACCAGGGCTGAGTGGGGACACTTTCCTACTGCCTCTAACCAACCTTTGAACACTTTCAGAGCCTGATGAACTCCAAGAATACTTCTTAGCCCTTGTCTCTGTTGTGGTTATGTTTTTCCACTGTCAGAGCCATAGCTGAAGTTCCCAAATCTTGTTTTTTGTGTCTCACCCCCTCTAAGGCAGGTGACCTGCAGCTTGAGATCAGGTGTTTATGTGGCGTGACCCCTGGTCTGGGGCTTCCAGCGCTGGGATGCATGCACGTGTCCTGTCACTGTGGGTACGTGGGAAAGAACTCTCTCTGGGGCCAAGAGAAATCAAACTTGGTTTTTTCTCTTCCTTATTCTTCATCCATTGCCTGGCTTTTTTATTTGCCAGAAGGCGAGTTCAGAGCCCTCGGGCCGGCTTGCTGCCTCCGAAGCAGGAGTTGTTCCACTGGCAGAAGTGGTGTGGGGTCAGGACCATTGACCTCCAGCAGCTGGCAGGCTCCTTGAAGCCCGTACAGCCGAGCTTCCGTGGCTCTTTCTGAGTTTTGTTACTGGAAGGTTTCCAGAACCTGTTGAAGGCTGAGCACAGGATGATGACAGGACCCTTAGGACTCAGAGGGAGAAGGTGTGTGGGGTGGGGGGGCAGGGTGTGGGGGGAGGGGTACTTCTGCAGGGAAGTCTGAGGCATGGGCAGATGGGACCACAGGTGGGTGCGAGAGCAGCAGATCTCCTCGCTGGTCTTTTCATCTGTTTCTTGTTGTTGTGATTTCCTCCTAAACTGTACGATTCTTAGCGGATACCTACAGCATGAAGTTAGAGATGAATTAGGCTGGAAAAGGGAAAACCTAGCTAAACTGGAAATAAGAAGAAAATCGTGTAGTTAAAAAAAATTATCAAACGTACATAACATAAAATTTAGCACATTAGCCATTTTTAAGTGTACATTTCAGTGGCATTGAGTACTCGCATTGTTTTGCAACCTCCGTCTGCAGAACTTTTCCTTTAAACGATAACTCCATACCCATTAAATAGTAACTCCTTATCTCCCCCCGCCCCCAGCAACCACCATTCTATTTTCTGTCTTTACGATTTAGTGTACTTTATGTACCTTGTATAAGTGGAATTATAAAACATTTGCCTTCTGAATCTGGCTTGTGTTTTTAAGTTCATGCGTGTTTTTAATGTCGAGGTTTTAAATAAGCTCCCTGAATAAAGTGGGGATGAGCGGACTTGACTCTTGTCCCTGGAAGCAGCCGTTTCCCTCCCCCTGCCCGTCCTTGTGGTCCGGAGCAGCCAGGCCAGTGCGCTGCTTTAGCTGATCCTCTGGTTGGAATAAGCTGATAGCTGGGGCCCATGAAGCCTGCTTCCAGCTGTTCTCAGGCCTCAGTATGTCCTTTTGAATGTCGAACTAGAGTTGCCAGATAAAATCCAGGCTGCCCAGTTGAATTTAAATCTCAGAAAAACAGTGACTAATTTCAGTATAAGTATATCCCAAATATTGCATGGGTTATACTTACACTAAGGAATTATTTGTGGTTTTTCTGTAAGCCAGATTTAAATAGGAATCCTGTAGTTAATGGTAAACACAAAATAAAGTGGCTGTGTGATGACGGGCATGGGGGCGGTGGTGACCGGGTACTGCCAACCTACTTGTGGTAGACTAGTAAACACTCGAGCCCTCAAAGAAGGGTTTTAAAGTAATAGCATAGACTCCTGTCTATTCCTCCTGCAGATAAAGAGGCAGGAAGTACTTGCCAATCAAAATATGGCCTGCCCATGGCAGGTACCCAGAGTAGGAGCTCCGACCCAAAGTTGCCGATTCCCGTGCAGGTTGGATACCTGACTGCTAGCCGGGATCCAGGGGGAAAGTGTGTGAGGGGGGTTCCCCAGCCAGCTGCCTGCCTGCCTGGCCTGGTCTCTCTTGTTGACGGATTGAACCAGCTGCAGAGAGGTGGCTTGATGCAGTGTGAAAAACTGAAACTTGACTCTTAAGTTTCCCTCTGGTCCCTTCCTGTTTCACAGTCAACTGTCCTTCGGTTTACTCATTTTGCTGGCAGTTGGAATCAGCCTTCCATGTGAGAATTCAACAAAAATGCAACAGATGCTGGGTGTTTGCCCTGCGTAGGTCAGGCTGGCACTGAATCGTTCTTCCTCTGTCTTTTCTGTGTGGTTGTTTTCACCCCTCCCCCTCCCCCCTTGGATTTAGGTCCCTGGAGCTGGTTTGCTTCCCAGTGTTGTAGAGGACAGAAAGTAATAGTTTTAGGATTTGTAAACAGTGGGAGCCCTTCCTGAGCTGCTGGCAGGTGGGTAGGTGGAGAAAAATCAGTGTTTGGTGCTATTCTCCACGGGCCAGTCCCACCCATAAATGTGATTGATGATGGCTGACCCCCGGCAGCCTGTGGGCTGGTCCAGGGGGCTGCCTGCAGAGGAGGCCTCCCTGCGGCTCTCAGGGTGCGGGTGTACATGAGAGAGCAAAGACATACATGGACTTTATTTTGGGGTTTTGAAGCCCTGGCAATTTTGTGGGTCATTTTGGCTTTTTCCTTCCCTGGGGGACTGTGCAATATTTAATGACTCAACTCTGATTGTACTCCGGATGTTTCCTTTCCACTGATGTCAGTTTAGAGAGTACTCCCCAAGCTAGTGTTTATGTAGCAGGGAGTCAGAAATGGGAGAAAGGAGGCCTCCGGGACCCTAAGAGTGGGCTTTGACTGCTGCCCCCACACATTGGGGTGGCCAGGCCCTGACGTTTTCATCCACAGTGCTTCCAGCTTCCAGGCTTACTGGGGGAGTCGGCTTGGCTGTGACGAATGGCACCTGGGGGTCTGTCTCCCACAGGGCTGTTTGTTCTCTGACCAGGAGCCTCGGAGAGAAGTTGGGGACCCCAGGTGGGCACACCTTCATGGGGTGTGGGATCATTTTTAGGTTTGGTTTTTAGGGGTGGGGTGTTTGATGGGACCCTCAGAGCAAATATTCCAAAAGTGGGGTGCTACCTCTGCCCCTCCTCTGTAGGACTTCAGCTTGACTCTGGGAAGGCAGAGTTTGAACAGGTAGGTGTTTAGCTAAGTTTAGCTCTTTAGTTTGGCTTAGCCCCTAGAAAGCTGGTTTCCTTTATTCAGCTCTTTGGAGAAAGAATGACCCAGGGTAGCCTATAAGGACTGGGCTCTGTGGGATGAACGTCTGAGGAGATGGCTTCTGGAGCATTCTTCCCAAGGCCCTCCCTCCCTTTCTTTGACCATGTGGGATGGGGGCAGGGGCTTTAGGGGAGAGGAGAGGGAGCCTTGAGCATCTTGTCTCCTTTCTCTCCTGCCCCCGACTCCAGTCCCTCTATAGAGATTCATTCCCTGCTTCTGTTTTTCCCGAGGGGCTGACAGAACCGCACATGCTGGGGAAATATTTGACAGAGGAGTGGTGTGTGGGCAGTTATGTCTGTTACTAAATGCAAAGAATTTGAGGAAAGGAGGGAGGGAAATAACTATTTTTAAGCAAAACAGCCTTATTTACTGCTCTGTTTTGAGGGTCTGTCATGGGCAAAGGCTTATGGCACCTGCTGAGGGAAATGCAGAGCCAGTGAGACCCCGACGCCACTGCAGGAGTTTGTAATGAGACGGGGCGCACAGAGTCACTGCATTTTCAATTTGCAGGCCAGGAGAGAGGTCCCCAAACGGGCAGGGGAAGTGATGGGGGCCTGGGATCTCAGAGGGGTTCGTGGAAGTGCAGTTTCAGCTGAGCCTTGAGAGTTCTGGAAGACATCAGAAAGCAAGACTGAGGGCGTTCTGGGTGGGAGAGGCGAGTGAACAAAGAAAGAAGGTGGGGAGGCACAGGGGGCGAAGGTAGCGCAGAGGCTCTGAAAAGACTGAGGATGTGACCTGGATGGGGTGTGATTTTTTTTTTTTTTTTTTTTGCCACTAGCTTGTGTCAAGTTAGATGTCAGTTAGCAAACTTCATTTTTTTAAAAAAAGATTTTATTTATTTTTAGACCAAAGGGAAGGGAGGGAGATAGGGAGGGCAATATCAATGTGTGGTTGCCTCTCGCACGGCCCCTACCGGGGACCTGGCCCACAAGCCAGGCATGTGCCCTGGCTGGGGAATCAAACCAGTGACCCTTTGGTTCGCAGGCTGATGCTCAATCCACTGAGCTACACCAGCTAGAGCCAGTTAGCAAACTTTAAAAAAGAGTAAACTATATCTTTTGCCACTATAGTTCAACTTCCACACTTACCACTGCACTGAATGCCATTCTGAAAGGCCTCCAACAACCCTTTGGGGGCCAGATCTCACAGCACGTTCCCAAGTGCCCCTATCCTGGGCTGCCTTGCATGTTTTGCTGTTTATCATCCTCTTCTCCTAACACCCTCTCTCCCTTTTGCCTCTGGGATATATTACTGTATTGACCCACTTTCTCCTGCGACTGCTCCTTTTCTGCCATCCCCTGTCTCCTGCATGTACCTACGTTCTCCCGGGTCCAGGGGTGCTGTGGCTGGTGCTCTGCTTTTCGGCAACTCCCTTGTGCGTACCTGTGCTGCCAACTGAGCTCCTGGGCGTTAGGATTCTGCAGTTGCTGAGCCCCTGAAACCTAGAGAACTGAAGATCGTTCC
Source organism: Mormoops blainvillei (assembly GCA_004026545.1). Taxonomy (NCBI): domain Eukaryota; kingdom Metazoa; phylum Chordata; class Mammalia; order Chiroptera; family Mormoopidae; genus Mormoops; species Mormoops blainvillei. The sequence goes on from PVJD01002291.1 coordinate 158,968, forward strand.
ACAAACATCTGTTAAGCACCCTCTGGATACAAGCTTCTGGGGAGACAAACACCTGCATCCTGGGGTCATCCAATCAATACCTGCTTCCCTCTAGCCTTCTATTTCCAGGGGCCCCACCCCTTGAAGACAGCTCTGAATGACATCTTAATATCTAGGAAGGCTAAAATCCTGCTAGTCCTTTTCTATAACTTCAAACTATGTCACTTAACCTCATACTTCCTAGTAATTTGATAGGAGATTCAGAGCATCTCATTGGATTTCTAGAGCTACAGCAGCTTCGACTACACTGGAGGTGGATGTGCTCTTGAGCGGATCCTCCCCATGGTTCTGAATGCAGGGTTGAGCCTGAGGGATTTGTGTGTTCTCTGGGTCTGCGTCTTGCACGGGCGACTTTGAATTTGACACCCCTGTCACATAGCCAGTGCCTGGAAACCCTGAAACTATTCCTGGTATTCATAATTCACATTGGGTAGGCTTAGGTGATATTTATAGCACTCCCCAAGACAAGTTATTGCCAAAGGAGGTAGTGACACTTATCGGGTGCAGTGTAGGAGACACAGGGTTGCGCACACACTTCTTTTGGCTAATTTTAGATTCCCAGTGTTGGGGATGGGAATGAGGGCTTATCACGTAGTCAGTATGCTCTCAGAGGCTCTGATCTCCCCTGGAGACTGGAGGGACAGACATTTATGGCCGGTTCTGTTGGTAGGGCTTGGCATTGCCCCAGGGTATTGTTGGGGACATTGTCTAGCTGCCCAAGTTCTCCTAGCCATGTCCCCTCCTGCTGTCCTCTGGCAGGGAAGAGAGAGTACAGGGCTCCTTGATATCCTACCGTTAGGTCACAGAGCTGTGGGATAGGGGTTCAGGGTGGGAGATGATTTTGACAGCAGGGTATTATGCCTTTCAAATTAGGCCTTACAACCCATGCATGTTTGACACGCTGTTTAACTGGCCCTTGGCACTCTGCCTGCGGTAAAGGGGGATCTCCTTGGGGTTTCCTGGAGCTTTTCGAGCTGCAGATTTTTTAAGGTAAAGGTAGATGACTGCAGAGGAACTGGGCCACGTCTTCCTTGGGGGTTAGGGCTTGCTGGCAGAAGAGCCTTTTCAAATGATCTGCCTCCCTGGGATTGTGGCTCTCTGCCCAGGGAGAGCTCCTGCTACAACCGAGGTATATGGAGTGTGGTGTGGCAGGAAGCTGGCTGGTTTGTGCTGGCATTTTCTGTTGTCTTTAAATGATAAAGCCATGACAAGCTGAGGGACTTGACAGAGGGATGGTGTGTGGGGTGTGCCTGCACCTTTGTGGGGCCAGTTGTCAGGCGAAGGAGCCCTGGGCTGGTTCGTGGGAAGGTGGCCAAGTCACTGCTTGGCTTCGGGCAGTTCTCTCTCATTTGTCACTTCCTGCTTGAAGTACCCAGGATAGATTCCTGTTCTTTTCCTTTATATGGCTTGTGCTACCCCTCCTGATGTGTAGTACTCGTGCTACCTGTCCCGATATAAACAGCTGTAGTTTGGAAGCTGGTCTACCAGAAAGCTGGGGAAAATTTTTTTTCAAATGAGGGTGAATTACAGTCATGTCTGAACCACCGTCCCTCACTAGCAGTGGTCGGACCTCGGCTTCCCTCTCCTGGGACTTGGAAATGTTCATATGAAGCAGCAACGGTGCCTTTATTGGCAGGCAGCTCCCAAGCAGCTATGCTGTGGCTGTGCCGGCATCACTGCTGGAGAGGGGGCTTGTGTAGGGACAGGGGACAAAGCTTGCTCTTGTGCCTGGGTCTTTTCCCAGTTTGTCTCCATTCCGGGGACCAGACAGGATCACCCCGCTGCCTCTCCCCGGGCTCCTTGAGATGGATTTTATAAATGGCAAATCTGTAATCTCTTACACGTTGGGAACGTAGGTCCTTCTGTGATTCTAACTTCTGAGTTGAGCCTAATGAGGAATGGCACACTTATTACTTGTCCGTAAAGAGATGGGTCTAGCTGGCCCTGGTTTTTCTGGGCCATTCCTGGAGTGTCTCCCAAACCTCTGCAGATTCACATTGCTTCTCCTCTTGTCCATGGGCATGTGGGTAGCTCCCAGACTCTGGCTCTCATAAATAAAACCAATATGGTTCTCCTTGTGCGTACCTTTAGACGTGGGTGGGTTTAGGGTAGTATTTCAGAGACATTTTGATTTGCTTTTCCTCATACATTGATTTGAGTCAGTAGTTGTTGGGATCCACTGTGGGACAAGCCTTGCTTCGGCCTCGGAGTGATGGCGGGGGCAACTCCGGGTTGCGGGGGCGGGGTGCAGTGCCAGAGAGCCTCGGGAGGGCGCGGCCATTTCGAGTGGGTCTCCAAAGAGGTGACATTCAAGCAGACTTGCAGGATGAAGGCCAGCCGGTCAGGTGAGCGGCGCTGGGGAGGAGTACTCTGTGGAGAGGAAGGACCCCGGGCAGAAGCCCTGATGGCGGTTGCTGCTGGCTGAAGGGTAGCCCGGTCAGCCCAGACAAGTCCAGGCGTTGGTTCGACCCTGCCCTAGATAACGAAGGAATGGCCTGGGACACTTTTCTTTGTAGGAGTCAGGAGGGAGGAGTGTTTTTGGTTTCTTAAATGGCACTGATGATGGAAGAAGGAGCGCTGCCGGGGATTGGTTCACAGAAGTCCCCAGGAGAGGACTAGGCGGCAAGCCCTGGGACTGAGCTCTGTGCTGTCCGCAGCTGGTCCTTGGTCTCCTGAAAGGCCCATGAGGTCCAGTGAAGGGACTGTGGGGTCGGGTGGTCAGCCCTGTGTTGTTACGGTCTTTTGTTTGGGAAACCAGCCCTGCCCATTGGGTTCCTGGTGTTTAGCCTGTGACTCATCTTCCCAGACCTCAGGGTCCAGCTTCCCAGCCTGGGAAAAGGCATGGATGATAGACAGGTGTCATGCCTCACCTGTAGGCTGGATAATGAGAGGTCTTGCAGAGAGAAATAGCCCTGAGCTGCGGGTGTGGCTCCTGCCAACTGCTCCAGGCCTCCCTTCCCAGACTGTCAAATACAAAGCCAGCTCGGTGCAAGGCTCTGGTGGGAATGGGAACTGCATGGAGGCTGCAGGCTGGACAGCATCCTCTGGTGACTTTACCCCTCTCTCTCTCGTGCATCCCCTTGTGTCTCCTCTTTAATTAAAATGCCCTTGTTAGGAAATCTTCTAGCTCTGGTGAAAAGCTATCCTGACCACAGAGCAGCCACCCCCATAAGGAGGGAGGATGTGGAAGGAGACACTAAAACAACTTCAGACTCCCAAGAATTCCCTTTGTGTTGTACAGTTTGGCTGATGGCTGTGGCCACAAGAGCCCTGTGGCTGGTTGGAGTCTGGATTCCCCTTCAGAATAGGGGTGCCTCTCGTCTTCCTTCCAGCCCCATGGCTCTGGATAACCCTTTTCTGAACTCCTATGGATGTTTTTGTAGCATTTCTTTCCACTCTCTCCTGTTATTAGTGAGTAAAGAAGATAAAGGCTCTTCTGTATTTAATAAACTACTTAAAACTCTGTCTCTTTTGGAGCAGGGCTGAAGCCACCCACTGACTTCCCCTCTCCCTGACCCCACCTCTGGTGGCTGAGGCGCCGTGTGACGCTTTCTGATATTCCCCTCAGTACCCCTCCCTTTCTTTTTTCCTCTCTTCCTTCAAAAATCAAATTATAGATCCCTTTTTTTTTTTTTTTTGGATGTGGGTGCTGAGAATCAGGGTTATTAATGTGCAGGTCCTGTGAGTATCAGCGGTCACCTCCCTGGCCTGGTGGCCTCTCGTAGGTTTTCCTGCCACCGGGCTCGCTGCCTCAGTCATGTTCCCTGCCAGTGCTTCTCACGGTTGGTTGGCACTCAACACTTAATTGCTGAATAAAAAAGCCTCCAACTGTCCTAAGAGTGCTCTCTTTAGTTCTCATACAAATCTGTATTTCCTGGTGCCATTTTCCTTGCAAATATGAAATTATATAGAAAGCAAAGTTTGCTTCATGGGGAGCGTGGTCACCTCCAGGGCTTTTTATCCTTGTTACTTTTTGTTAATGTGATTTAACCATATTTTAAGCGTTCTCTGTGTTCGACTGTATTTTAAGCTGTATCTGACTCGGAAGACGTGATTAGCTAGAAGTGTTCTCCAGTCCATCAGGGAACCCAGATACTCCTGTTGCAATTAAGTAATTAGAGATTTGGTGTTGTGGAGGGTCACTTTTATTCTTAGCAGCCAAATATCAAGCATTCTTGGAAGGTCTGATGAAATGCTCATTTTAAATGCAAATTCTTCACACAGTTAGAAGGAAAATGGAATTGTTCTGGCTCCCAGCACTCAGCACTCACTCTGCATTTTTGCCATTCCTCCGATGGATGGATGGCCGATGGCCGAGGGGAGGGCTTCTGACTAAATCCTTCAGCATCTTTATTAGGATTTCAGATTTGTACTTGCTGAGAGGAAGCCTTGCCCCAGGACATTAACCCTCTGTTAGCCTCTGTAGAGTTTTCACTAATGATCTTTGGATTTCCTTTCTCATTTGCTTGATAGATGCACTGGGAAAATTGTGAGTGGGTGTGTGGTTGTTTTTTTTTTTGTTCTTTTTGTGTTTTTTTTTTTGAGGCAAACGAAATGTGTTAAATTCTTTTGTTCTTCACAGAGGTATGTACTGTTACCTTTTAGCCTTCCCTCTCATTTCTGGTTTAGGTATCTTCTCCCACTTTTCCCATTAACCAGCTGCTCTGACCTAACTGCTCGGGATGTGGAGAAGCCATGACCCTGTGTTCAGTGGGGACAAGGGGATTCCTATGCAGTGTGGCTGGGCAAGTGGTTCATGCTCTTGGACTCAGAGAGAGACAGAGACTGAAAGTGTACACATCAGTAAGCAATGATGAATTAATTGATGGAGGAGTTTAAGTTGTTAGTCTTCTCCCCCACGCAGACAACTTACTTTCCTTTTCCTGAAAGTGAGCATTTTGCTTGTAAAATAACTCCTGTGTTCTGTGGCTCTAGAGACCATTGGGCGTATATGGAGGGGTTCAACCTCTCAGCTAACCTGGCCTTTTTCATGGCAGTTGTATATACAGCTGGAGCCAGAAGAGGAGGCTTTGGGAATGGCTAGGTGGCAGCATATTTTCTCTATCCATGGAATTATGGCTTCAATACTGAGTCTCCCCTTAAGCTGGGGTGGTGGGCTGATTTATGGTTGCCCTCTATTATGAAAATGCAAATGCCTTGTAGAATAGCCCTCCCTTAGCCACAGGGGGTGTGTTCCAAGACCCCTAGTGGATGCCTGAAACTAGGGATGGCACTGGACCCTTGTATATACTATGTTTTTTCCTATGGATACCTACCAGTGATAACGTTTAACTTATAAATTATGCATAATAAGAGATGGACAACATTAATAATAAAAATAGAACAGTTATAACAATATACTATAAGTTATGTGAAATGTGGACTTTTCCCCGAAATACCTGGAATTTCCCACTTAATATTATTTATTGGACTGCAGTTGACCGCAGATAACTGAAACTGAGGGAAGAGAAACCGCAGATGGGGGGCGTGGGAGTGCTGTACATTACCGAACGCAGTCGTCAGTCATGCTGTTTTTCCAAAGTTTTATTGTAAAAATACCTTTTTTCTTTTTGCTTACATATTTTTGTGTAGCAGAATATAGAATTCAAAACGAAGTTCCCATTTCGGTCCTTAGTCTGTTGATTGCATAGAATCAGTTTAGAGTTGGGAGAAGATCGTCAAGTCCAGGAGTGCTCTGCTTTTCATTTCTGTGAACTCAGTGGTCTCCAGGGACTTTTCTGGTGGGTGATGATACGGAGAAACTAGATGCTTTCAGCATTGCGCCTCCTTCCAGTGGAAATGTGACAGAGCTGAGAGAAGGCCGGTGGGAAATGCCCCAATCAGGGGCGTTGGGGTAAGAGACAGTAGCTCCAGGCTTGGAGAACTGCCGTGCTAGACGGCTTTGAGAAGTAATGTTTGAATCCAGGTTAGAGGTTGCAAAATCTCTAAAAGCAGGCCCACCTCTCTGTTTAGTGACAGTGAACCAGAGACCCAGGAATTATGTCTAGACAGAGAATTAGGACTCATGACTTTACCCCAGTGTCCTTCCTGCTTCCTGTGTTTTAGGTAAGGGTTCTCAGACTTGGTACCATTGACACTTTGGGCCGGATCAGTCTCTGTGGTGGGGACTGTCCTGTGCCTCAGGATGTTTAGCACATCTGTGGCCTCTCTGTCCTCTTGATGCCAGTAGTGTCACCCCTTCCTTTGGCTTTGACAGCCAGAAATGTCCCCAGATATTGCCAAATGTTCTCTGGGGAAGGGGGTGGTAGAATTGCTCCCTGTTGAGAACCACTGCTTTAGAGGAAAATGATGTCCCTTGGAATTTATAAACACAACTTTATATTATCATGACTCCTTTCCCCTTTTGCTTTGAAATGTGAGATATACAGCTAAAGTAGTGTTTACTGCAGTTCTTATAATAGATAGGGGTCATCTTGGAGGCTGGTCTGTATGATCTGGTTTAGGGGAATGGAGATTTGTATTAGATGAGGGGGTTGGGCTTTTCTGGGAGGAATGACTTGGGCACAGACCCCACAGAAGGTGAGTAGAAGACAGGATGTGGTAGAGTGAGGAGAATCCCAGATAGGAGAGTGGTCAACACAGCTCTGAGTTAAATTGAATTTGGGATCACAGCTTTCCCTCGAATAGATTTGATTTTGGTTTTCCGTTTAGGCTTTGGATGCTGATGACTTGTCTCCATTAAGCAGCTCGTACTTTTAATTTTAACCAGTGGTTGAGAACTCAGAATACTCCAAAGGCCAAGGAGAGTTTGGCAATCGGAAACCAGTGGAGAATCAGGCTCCCATTTTGTGAACCTTGTGTTAAGCTTGGAAGAGAACGCTCATCAACTTAAACCTAGAGCAGACATGTGGGCAGATTTTAAAGTGGACTATGGTCTTATAAGATAAGGAGTGGCTATGAATTGATGGATGCAAAGGGGTAAGAAGTCCCAGTCTGAGAAGTGAGAGACCTGGGTTTTATCCCTGGGCCTGCCTTCAACTCCCTTGGTAAAGTCACCAAACACTCGGTGGGTGGATTTCTCCTCTGTAGGAGGAAGGGCGGAGCCAAGGTTCCTGCTTCCTGAACAGGGGTGAAGTACTAGGTGGTGAACCTGGATCAACCCAAGACTCTTCGGAGCCTTAATGTTACTCAGGGAATCTGGAAGACAAAACTTATTTTAGTATGAAAGTATGCACATACTGAGTAAGTGCAAAATTTGCATGATGTGAATTTAAGCTAGAAGGTAGAACTTCCTGAATAAAAGAGGGAAATCTCATGCCTGCTGTGAATGGCTTCCCAATGCCACATGGTCCAACCCCTTCTGACTGGTGGGTTTCTGGCAGGAACGTGTGGTAAGTGAGGAGCCCAGGGAGCTCCAAAGTTAGTTCCTTTTACTTCTAAAATTTATTCTTGGAGCAAAAAACATCCATCTTTGGTGTAGAATTTTGGATAATGTAACACACTTATCACCAGAGAGGACCTTAGGAAGAATGGACAATAATAATAAAGGCTGTCTGGCCTTTAAGAATTCAGGTACTACTTCAAGCTTTTCTCCCTTCTTTTGGTTTATATGGGAAAGCTTTTGGCCCCCATCCTTAAGTCAGTCTGTAACCAAAACGAAAGAGGGTGAGTCTTCTGCTGTTGTGGGGCCCTCGGGGATTATGCATGATACCTAAGAATTTACCTAATCTCAGAAAGCTGGCAGAGGAGAGAACGTGCTGAATTAAATGTGTTTGAGATGCGCGACAATGGAATGGCAATAAGGGGCTAGATCCAGGGGGTCAGTATTAAATTTTAAACTACAGACGTCCCTGTAACAGCTGGGATTTACTTAGCTGGGGACATTAAGACACTTCATCCACTCAATTTTGTTTCTGAAATTATTTAATACCACAAATCAGTTTTTTGTTTGGTTTTTTTAAACGCTGATGTTCCCGACAGCTCTTTAGAAACTAACGCCAAGGACTTCAGATGGGCTGCGTCCCCATGCTATCTGGTTTCTGGGGAACAATAAGGTCGAGCAAAAGATCACCTACCAATAAAGTCATTGTTGAGAGAACAGCTCCTGTTGCCATTTGTCAACATCAACTTTGGTGACTTTGGTGAGGTAACTTTACTATATGATGTAATAAAGATAATGTATAATGTTTCATGAGAGCAGGAATGGGTAGTAGTAGGGTTTTTCTTTGCCTTTTCTTGGCATGTCATTGAAACAGAGCTTAGACCAAATGAGAAACATTTGTGTTTAGGGAAAAAGAAAAAGATTCCAGAGGCTTCTTGACTGGGGTCAAATATTGCCTCCTTGTTTTATTTGGAGCATGTAAGCAGACTTATCTGGGACGAGTATGAACAACATTGCCATGTCTGTCTGTTCATAAGGAAATGCATTTTCTGACCATAGGGAATTGTCTTAATTCTAGACCCACATAACATAAGCAATGAATCAGAAGAAAAAGCGTGTGAGTTGATTTGTCTCAAAAGAAATATATGGCTTTAGAGTGAATTTAGAAATTCAGTTCCTTTAACAATGGTACTTATCCAGAAGCTGTGTCCTTCATAAAGAAAAGTGTGCCTTGTGTTCCGAAGTCGCATGCTTTTTTAGTTGGTCCCAGCGGAGCGCTGAGTTTGCTGAGGAAGTCTGCTTGTTCGGCCCTTGGGAAATAGAGTCTGACGGTTGGACTAATGTGATGGAATACTTGTGTTGGTGGAGCGTGCAAAAATACAAAACAAAACAAAACAAAAAACCCACACACAAACAAGAGCAAACAAACAAAAAAACCCAATAAAAATCTATCCTCTTGTTCAGGCTGCTTGTGTGCTTGATTTGATTCTGCAGTCGGCACCCAGACAGCCACCCCGCAAGAACCTTTGAAGCACTAAGGCATAGCATTTCATAGGTATTTGAGTCCTCACTGTTGCCAAGGTTTATGGTGGATGCGGTATATAGGGTACAAAGATAAAGGTGGTTGGTGGCACCCTTGCCTGCCGGAAACTCAGTCTGGGGATAGCGAGAGGCATGCAGAAGCTTAACTCGCGGTGGGACAAAGGCTCCGGGCGTGTTTGGGAAGGAAAGACTAATTTTGGTTGGGAGGATCAGAGGGGTCATCTTGGAGTCTGGGCTGTATGATCTGGTTTGGGGGAATGGCGATTTGTATTAGATGAGGGGGTTGGGCTTTTCTGGGAGGAATGACTTGGGCACAGACCCCGCAGTAGGTGAGTAGAAGACAGGATGTGGTAGGGTGAGGAGAGTCCCAGACACACTCTTGGGACTGGTTTGTGGTTCGTGGCTTTGTGTGTGTGTATGGGAAGAGGCTGAGTCAGGGGAAATCAGTGGGGGGTCTAAGTGTACAGGGCCTCGTATCCCGAGGGAAGAAATTAGAACCATGTCCCGAGTGCAGTGGAGAAGGAGAAAGGAAGTAGAAAAGGCAGTACTGTAAGTCGCACAGAAAGGCACAAGAAGAAAGTGAACACCTTTGATTCTAATCCCCTGTCCTTCTGCTGCTGTCACTGATTGGTGGGGGAAGCCGGACTGCTTATGTGGGCTGGGCCTTTGGGAAGACTGATGAATTTTTTATATATATAAAATATATGTGAATGTGAAATACCTTTATTCCTGAATGTGAAATCATAGAGTTATGTTGGACTTGGGAAAAGGTCCAATCACACCCTTCCTTCTCCCCAGTCTCTATTATTTTCCGTTACCTGCAAAGTCCTCTATAAAGAATCACCTTTCACCACCTTCTCATGCGTCGCTTACTGTAGATCGATTGGGCACCCCGTGTAAGGTGCTGCGGGTGCCAGCAGGAAAGGGAAGATCTTGCTCTCCAGGAGCTCCAGGCTGAGATAGGTGAGAGGAGAGAGGATTCCAGGAGAGGATGAAACATGAGGTGGTAGGGGCTTCCGAGCAGAGGGAGTGGCAGGGGAGCTACCTAAGGGGTGCTGGTTGGGTAGCGGCTGCATCACCCAGCCGTGGGAAGTGAGGCAGGTTAGCACTTTTTAAAATATTTCCTACCTTCACATGTGACTTAAAGTTTCTTTGAAACAGCATAGTCTCTAAGCATGGCAAGTATTTTTTTTTTTTTTACTCCCCAAACGCCACTCTGGAACCGGTTTAGAACAGAACACAGACTATCTTACTATTTTAAAGTGAGTCAGAGGATTCTTAATCTGTGTATATCAAGTATTTTCCTATAGAATAAATTAATAGTGTCCTGGAATTTTTTTATTTTTATTTTTTACTATTTTAAAATGTATGTAGATGCTATTGGGATTAATTAAAAATTAATTCTTTTAAGAGTTTTTTTTTTTGTCTCGCTCTCTTCTCTCTCTCTCAGGATACCAGAAATACAACTATTGTGCGTATGTGTTGGGGCCCGTGGCAGTGGGGAGTGGGTGTCTGCAAAACTTTTTGACCTTAAAAGGTACCACCTTTTTCCTCTCCCATCACTTAGCACAGAGCCTGGCACCTCCGTGAATAAAGAATAAATGAAGTGGGGCAAGTGATCGGGGCGGGGCGGGAGCGGAGCTACGCACAGAGCTGACCCACGCACTATAACCGCCTCTTCAGGATTGCAGGCTGTACTCCCACTGCGTTGATGTTGGTAATGGTGGGAGGCAACCTGGAGCCTGGGGCTTGTGGGCTTTTCCTGCCAGTGCTCTCCCAGGCATGTGAGAATCAGTAGGAATTAAAATGTAGCACAGTCTAGTGCCCCAGAGATCCAGGCCCGTTGTTGGAGGGTCCATTTTTAGTCCCGGCCTAGGCCCTTGTTTTAAAGGAACTAGCCTTTGGACATAGTGACTACTGCCCTGAGGATAAGCCAGGACCTCACTTCTCACAGGGAGTTTCAGCCTCCTCCTTGGCCGAGGAGCTCTGCCTGTAGTTGTCTGGGTTAAACATCAAAAACTACCTCTAGAACCCATTTCCTGGCTTGGCCACCCTCCCAAATGGGTCCCCCTAGGGTGGAAACAGTGACTGAGCCTGTAAGCGAGTACTCTGAGTTTGAGAAGGATCCCACTTAGGCATAGTCTCAGTGGGAAAGGGACATGAGATCATTTTGTTCCCATGTTAGTTTCTGAAACCCTTTGTCCTTCTGGAGTTGGCAGGCCTTTACTTTTCCTGAGCTCTTACTGATGGTTTCCCTGTAAGCTATTGTTTTGAGTTGATCAAAAAGAATGTTGGATTGCATGTGTGTGTGTGTACTCCCGTGAAAGCTCATAGACACACTGACATACACATACTCACACTCTCATGCAGTTACACTCATGCAATCACACGGACACAAATACACACAGGAAAGCCATGCCTGTCTTGAACTTAGTAGAGAAGACCGCATCCAGTGGGATGGTTTACTTTTGAAGGTGACTTAATAGAGAGTGGGTCTGTATTCTTAATTCGCCTTTTGCTTATTTTTTTAACTGGAGACTTGCATTAGAGTAGAAGAGACCATTAGCAAGAGATAAGGGCCTGCAGTGTTTCCTTTCTGTATCCCATAGTTCTCTGCATCAGTCCTGCACAGGCTTTGGGTGCAGGCTCTCCAAAGCCGGGTTAAAGCATTTGATGTCACGGTGTCAATGTTTGGCTATTGAAACTAAAAAACAGAACAAAACAAAAACGACAGCTTTGTCTGCTAGTGAGATTACAAAAAACGCTTTCCCCCATAACTTGCTCAAATTATTAGGAAAGAAAAACACTTTCTCATTTGGTCAAGATGATATTGGTAAGTATGTGACATGGGCTAGGAACTGAGACATGTACTGGTCATGTCTCCATACATTTCAGCTGTTTTACTGGCCAGTGGATGACGTGACCAGTCACCAGAGAGCAGAATTCTCCCGAGGAACGCAGTGATGAGGCACCTGAAGGAGAAGATGTAAGGAACCCCAGTCTGTATCCACCCGAGGAAGGAGATGCCCAGACATTCTTCTGAACTCTGCAGAACGGTCTGGGCCTTTGCTCCTTCCTTAGCTGTTCAGGAATACGGGCTGACTATTGTTCACGGTAACAGAATGTGCCACAGGAAATGGGCCTGCAGGGCGTGTAGGAGGAAAGACCAATGGGTTTGTGAAACCCAACACCACGTTTTCCCAGAGGGACAGGCCGTATCAGAGGTCACTGTGGCCTCGGCTCAGAGCACAGGACTGTCCCAGGGCTGGGACTTTTAAATGAAATGTATTTATAGACAGTGCCCCTGGGGCCAGACCTTGTAACTGTTCAGGGTTGGGCCCCACCCCTTGACCAGCAGGAGACTCACTCCACAGGGTTATTAGTGGGTCTTTAACTAGAGCCGAGAACTCCTGGAAGTCCCTGTCACTGACATGAACCTGTCATTCATTTTATTTGCTTTACTCTGACATACATATAAAAGAGCATATAAAACCTATAGGTATAATTTGAAGAGTTAAAAGGAACATTTTTGAAGCCAACAACCAGATTAAGAAATCAACATTATGAATACCTTTAGAACAACGGTCCCCGACCTTTATGGCACCAGGGACCGGTTTTGTGGAAGACAATTTTCCCACGAACAGTGGGGGACAGGAGGCGGAATTCAGGTAGTTATGCCAGCGAAGCTTCCCTCACTCGCCTGCTGCTCACCTCCTGCTTGCGGCCTGATTCCTAACAGGCCGCAGACCAGTACCTGTCTGTGGCCTGGGGATGCCTGCCTGAGAAGCTCCCACTGAGTCCCCTCAGAGGTGGCAAGTGTCTCAAATTTTTGTTTTAACCAGTCCTTGCCTTTCTCATTTTTATTACCTATGTATGCATTCCTAAACAATACTTACTTTTTAAGTTTTGGAAATTGAGCATCAAGCACAATCGTAGCTTTGGGAAGGTCCCTGTTGAAACAGTTGCACAGAGGATCCCAGGAGAAGCAGAGGGCCCCCAAACAGTTGTTTGCATTGCTAGCTGCAGTCATACTTTCCCACCATTAATGCTGCAGAAAGCCCGTTTTCTCACTAGTCCCTACCATTGTGTATCACTTTGTAAATGGGATTGCCATGCACAACCCCATTTACAAAGGGTGTAGAAAGTTCGGAGAGAGAGAGAGAGTCATAAGAAGGGCCTCCTTATAACATCTTAATTAAGCAGGGGTCCTTAACCAGAGGCAAAGAGAAATTTCAGGGGGTTCACAAACCTTTCGAACTGAAGGCATTTCATTCTCTGGGGTAAAACGGTCCATCATGTATCCAGAGGCGTTTGTGGACCCTCCTTCCATGTAAGGAGAAGGAATAACATGGCCATTGTGGTGGGTTGTGTGTATTTGTTTTTAAACGAATCCAGGGGTTGTTGATTTCTTAAAATGTGTTCAGTCCGCTCGAGTGTGATTCTGCATTGGCTTTTTACATTAGAGCGTGCTGCTATGTTGAAAGGGAGATGAGCGGCAAGTTATACACGCCGTGGATTGCCCAGGGTGGAATCCTGGATTATGCTGTGGGTGGCCCACCAGGCTTTGCGTTTTCTCAGAAACCTACATCTCCTTCTCTTAACCCAGAGTAACTAGAATGCTAAGCTGGAAGAAAAAATTGGAATGGTTGTAGTTTCAAAACAAATGACCTCACTGCCTAAATTCCACTTTACAAAATTCCACTTTATGCAAAAGAAACCCTTTTGCTTTATAAATAATAATGGATCTTTGGGGAAACAGATCCAAATGCCCATTTTAGTGAGGGTGGAGACAGATTTGTCATTGCTAAAGCTAACTCCTTAGAAACAAAATACAACTATTGTTACACCAACCTCATAGTTATTTCCTAAGAGATATGGCAATTTAAATTTATAATGACTGACATTCACTTCTTCAAAGTAGGCGGGTAATTATGCTTTGCAGAAGCTGACTTAATGTGAGGTACTTTCAGCTTTGTAAGGGAATCTTGGAATCCTGTAGCCGAAAGACACCTGAGTTTTATCCCGTCCGTGCTGCTCTTTTTACGGGCGAGCAGACTGAGGGCTCTGTAAGGTTAGGTATGATCTGCTCAAGGTTGCTTCAACTTGTCAGGGTCAGCTGGGACAAGAACCCCAGAGGAAGAGGTGCAGCTGTTTAGATAATTATGATTTAAATATATACTTAGATGAAGATTAATTTAAAACTATAATCAGAGGACACTTCCTAGAGAATTAGCATTTTGATCACCTATTTCCTTTTAACAAAATGACCCTTGACAATGACCTCAGGCCACCCTCTTTGAAATGTGCTGTTTCCAAGAAGGTCCTGGTCTCCAGGGTCTGTAGCCCTAATCTCATAAATTCACAATTTTTAGGTCTTCAGGTTTTCCTCAAAAGTTTAGATTTTCTTCTTGTACTCAAGTGTGAACAGTTATGGGGCTTTGCTGTTTTGCTTTTTAATATTTTTGTTTTTGAAGAAAACCAGGAGTTTCAGTTTGGCTGTTGAAAGTCTTTGGGGATTAAGGAGAAAGAACTAGGGGAGTTGTTAAGATTTGGAACTACGGGCTGCCTTGTCTCCTCCTCAGCTAAGAGCCAGACAGAATAAGAATAACATTTATTTAGAAACTGAATTTTATTAAGGAAGGTAATTTACAGGTACATTTAAGCTTTATAGACTTGGTTCTGTGATTCCAGTCCTGAACTTGCCATGACTAGCTGCTGGTTTTGGACAAGGCCTGTTTTCTTTCTGAGTCTAGGTTTTTCACATCTGTAAAGAGAGGGGTTGGAGCTGATTATCTCCAAGGGCTCTTTCAGGCCGTATGTCTGGACTCTGTGGGATTTGCAGAGAGAGGCTGCCCTGGAGCTGCTGGTGGCAGGATGGCGCCTGTCCCGAGACTGAAGGCAGAGAGCTGCCAGCTGTGTCACTGCACAGCGCTCTAAGACCGTTTACCCCACATGGACGTTTTTTCTTACTTACCCTCTTTATAATCTGAACTGCATCAGTGTCATTCAGTGTTGGGAGAATGCTGCTCACTTGCTGTTGTGGCCACCTGTGCTGATACCTGTCATTGCTCTTCTTTGCCAGGGTGCTGCTGCAGGGTAACATCTGGACTGGGCCCCTGGACCCTTGGATGCTTGGCTCCCCACAGTTCCCGGATTGACGTGTCAACAGCAGTGAGTAATCTCCATGTTTCTGCTTTGCAGGCGACTGTCAACCAGTGGCATCTGAGGGCTGCAGAGGTTGTGACCAGCAGTCACAAAGTCCACCCAGGGCAGCTGATGGACTGTCTCCCTCAACAGCCAGCCTCCCCCATACCGAGCTCCAAGAGCCTTGGTGAGGCTGCTGTGACTTCAGACACAACCTTTCGGTCCCCAACAGTTATAATGGTCATGGGGCCTTCTGAATCTGCCTCCTTGGAGTGCCTTTGTTCTACCCCAAGAGCCGAACATAGCTCTCTATCTTTACTGGTCTCCAGGAAAAGTCTCTTTAGGGTGGCAAATGCAGGTGCTGTTCCCTCTGCCTCCTGTCCTCTTCTCCAGCATATTCCCCTCTATTCATAAAGTCTTATCCTAGTGCAGCCACTAATGCCAGCCCCTTTTAGAGAGGCCTTACCCGACGACCTTGTTTAAAGATGTTTTCCCCTCGATCCCAGGTATTCTCTCTCTCAGACCCTTGCTTGCACCTTTCTTTGCACTTACAACAGGATAGGTCTCTTCAGTGACTTGGTAGACCACTCATTCATTCATTCGTTCATTCAGCCAATGAATATTTGAGCACTACCTGCCAGTGGCTAAGGTAGGTATAGTCAGTGCTGTCATGTCTGTGAAGAAAAAGATCAAATAGAAGCCTGAATAAACTGTCACAACTCTGTCTGGGTAGGCTTTGTTGTGAATACTCTAAAGCAGTGTCATATGGGGTATTGTTAAAATTCAGTTCCTGACGGGGCAGTCTGGGTGGGGCCTGAGAGTCAGCATTTCCAGCCAGCCCCAGATGATGCCCGTGCCTCCGGTTTGCAGGTCACACTGCAAAAGGAAGGTCTAAGCTTCTTGATGCATATGAGACTTAACCTCGAGTGTGACTCTTAGTGAACTGCCTGCAGTGTGCGTCGGTAAAGCCACCAAGAGACCCACTGGGATTTTGTCGGGCTTCAGCGGTGCGAGGCTGAGTGGTCTGGAACGCGGGCCTGACTGCAAAGTATGGGAGCCTGTTACCCTGTGTCTGTGAGTCTGTACCTTGTTGTTATCGTAGGTTGTGATTTTGTCAATGAAACCTATTTTAAATAATATACTTTTTAGATTTATGAGATGAAATCCTGTGGGGGTCTCCACAGTGTGGCTACTCTGTAAGTTAGTGATTCTGAAAAGGCTGAAGGTGCCCCCCGCCCCGCCCCGTTTCTTAAGCGTAGGCCGTGTCAGCTGTGCTAATGTAGCACTTAAGTGGGGTGTGGAGAAGAGAGACCATGCTGGGAACTGACCGCAGAAACCTCCGAGCAGGCCGAGTGGGAGGCTCAGGGCAGCTTTGCCAGCGGGTGTCTTGAGTGCAGGCCGTGCACTGGCCTGGGGAGGTTCTCTTGAGACACCTCTGTGTGGTTGTGGGCTTGGCACCACTGCATTGCTGCAGCCAGACCTTTCAAAAGTCGTGTTTAGTTTTCACAAGAAGCCAACTGGATTCTCCACTTGAGTAGTTAATAGTTTTAACAGCCATTTATGGAGCACTTAAGATGTACCAGGCTCTGGGCAAAGTGCCTGTCACACGGTCTTGTGCTTTAAACCTCCCCATAGCCCATTAGGCAGTTTGTTGCCGCTTTACAGAGGACGAGGCTGAGGTCAGAGGTGAGGTAGTTCTCCTGAGGTCATGCAGCAGATAGGGTCAGGGTAACGGGTGTAGCCTGCCTGTTGGCCCCTGGGTCACCGATTATTTCTGGTTTTTTCTTCCATCTCTCCCTCTCCCCAGTTATACCCCTGTGTGTCGACTCTAAAGTATTGTTTCTGTAGCACTTTAGACCCTTGAGTTAAGGGAAGAACTTGATCAGTGTGGGAAAAGATGAACAGGGAAGAGAAAAGCATGTGTTGACTTGGGAGACCAACTTCTCACCCCGCCTCTGCGGGCCTCAGCCAGCCTCCCCGGGGACAGTGCTCTGTGGGGCCTGTGATTACTGCTGGTGAGCCTCAGAGCCAGTGCTACGGTTAGTCCTCGACGGCTCACGGCTAGGAGGCGGAAGCCAAGGGGTCGGGTTGATTCAGCGTGTTCCAAAAACTGTTTTCCAGCCACTCTGGGATTTCTGTACCAGAGACAATCTGCGAATTACCTCTCTGTGCTTAGAGTTATTGTGCCTGTTCTGTATCAGACACATTATTCTCATGCTTTATGGATTTTAGGTTTTCAATTAGGGCCCCTCAGTTTTGGCTTCACGTATATTCTGAGCCACTCTGCACCAAATGCAGAATTAAGTTGAAACCACATAGCCAGGCTTCCGTGGCAAGGTGTGCGCTCTGACCTTGCGTTTTGGGTAACGGCAGGAGCCATGCTATTACACCTGTTTGCAAACTCTGTGTTTAGTGACATCCATGCCTGCACCTCTCCTCTCGAGTGTTGGGATGGGCCCACTGACACCGGGACGGAATTGGATCTTAAAAGCAGACCCTTCTTGCTTTTTTACACTTAACAGGGTTATGCTTGCTTTTTTACCCAGAGCCCAGGCTCCAGAGCTAGTGGGAACTGGAGGCACACCCCAGCTCTGTGGTGTATAACTTACGCCCACGTGTGTTTACCCGAGTCTCAGTTTCTTGTACAGGCACCACTGACTAGTAGCTTCCATTTTCTGGACCCGTTCCCTCAACAGTGAAGGTGGGGAGATGACTTTGACTTACAGTTGTTTTAGATATGATGCTTTTAGAGGACTGTGTACTCATTTTGGCCACTGATTCTTCATTCCACCTGTGTCTGGCTGAATTCCCTTCAGTTGAGCTCTTTTCCCACATCTGAAGCCAATGTCTCTGTAGAAGTGAATCCATTGAGGGGAAGGTTTATGCTTTGTCCATCTGTATCCCAGGGCCCAGCACTCAGCCTTGGGCTCAGACATTTGTTAAATGAACCCAATGGTGTAATTTCCGTTCTTCTACTTGCTACCCTAGAGTCAGCCTGTTTAGAGAGCAGTGACTTACAGGCACGACTGGTGGGTCTCTGCAGAAACACAGGGGTGGGATTGGTGGTCAGGTTGGTCTCTGCTGATGACAAGTCTTCACATATAAACACATGGTAGGTGTTTTCTAGCTTTCTGTGGACTTCAGAAGCCCTCTTCTCAGGAGTCTTCAAAGATCTGCAATAATGGGAGAGAGCAAATGGAAGATGTTCTGCAAGTATCTTTAAAAAAGTATATTCTTTCCTATAATAAGTTCTGTTTGGATTTCTTTAACATGTCTTTAAAAAATATATTTTATTTATTTATTTTTAGAGAGAGGGGAAGGGAAGGATAAAGAGAGGGAGAAAAACATTGTTGTGTGAGAAAGAAACAGTTGCCTCTCACACACCCCCAACTGGGGACCTGGCCCGCAACCCACATGTCCTGACTGGGAATCTAACCGGCGACCCTTTGGTTCACAGTCCACGGAACCACACCAGCCAGGGCTTAAATGTCTTTTTACTTTACAAAATTATAAAAGTAATTTAAAACCTGTTGATATTAAAAAAAAAAAAGAAAGACAATGAAGAGAAAGGATTTATAAAAAGGGAAAAACAGTTTTCCTCGTAATATTCTTCACAATGGCAACTTCTATCAGGGTTCCTTTGTTACATGCCAGACTCGGGACTAACTGTCTCCTCTTGTACCAGACTGTACTTTTTTTTTTTTTTTTAATCACAATGTAACACATTTTAGCATGCCAGGGACAGAGGCACAGGCCCCTCCCACTGAATGGTATTCAGTTATTTACTGTCTCGCCTTGCTTGCTGCGTCTGCCTCAAGGCGGAATCCTGTCAATCTCCGCCGTCATTCGATGTCTCAACCCTAGAACACCATCGCTCAGGGGGCAGTTGGGCTGGGGGTATAGGAGGGTTCTGCCTGCAGCCCACACTGAGTGCCAGAAGGCACCCCTATTCCAGCAAACTGGGATTCCGACCCATTTTATTACTTGTCTGATATTGTGGGTCCGTGGTGACATCCAATGACAATTCTTTTTCTCATTTGGGACTTGAAAGGGGCATGTTTCTCTTTATTAAAAAAGAAAAGCCTAAAAAGCATGATTTCTGATTGAAGGAATGGCTAGCTGGGGATTAGCCAGTTTTTATTGTCCCTTCTCACAGACAGAGCTCTTAACCTGGCTTAAGAACAATAAACTATATTAACCCCAATTGCTTTTGCCAAAAAGGAAAAATATTTCCAAGATGGTATCAGGACTCTAAAAATAAAGCCCTCTCTACCCTTTGTGTGTGAGAAAGCGTGCTTTTTATTTTTTAACAAAAATAATATAGTGTCACAGTATTCTCTGTAACATATTTTAAAAACTAATATAGACATGGGCTCCACGCTAACACAGATCTAGGCCATATTGAAAGGCTGCACATAATTTCTTTGTATTGTTACATTTTTTTAACATGAAAAATTACATTATATAAGGTTTCATTTTCTTGTTGCTGGCTGGACTTTTCTCCCTCCCTCACCTTACTCCTCTTTTCTTTTCTTTTCTTTTTCTTTTCTCTTTTCTCTTTTCTTTTCTTTTCTTTTCTTTTCTTTTCTTTTCTTTTCTCTCTTCTTCCCCCTTTCCCTTCCTTTTCCCCTTCCCTTTCCCCCTTTCCCTCCTCCTTCTTGTAATATTGCAATGAGCAGTTTTATAATAATTATTTGTAGACCATGTGGGAATTGTTGTTAATCTTTAAAATTTGTTATTTTGAAAGCTAAATGAATATATAAAGTCTTCTAAAAAAAATACAGCCATGCCAGGACTGGGGTTCACAGGGCTTCAAACAAAGTCTCTGACCAATCTCAAACAGAGGTTGCCGGGATAGCCTTTCTAGTCTGTTGGTTTAGCCTTCAAGACTTACCACAGAGCTTCAGTGGACTTGGCCAGTTCTCTCCCAGGGCTCCTTGTCTCTCCTTCCCCCCTGTTCTCCTTTACGCCCAGTGGTGCTGACTTGTTAATAGATGCTCAGAAGCAATCACTTGTGTTCAAGCGCATGTGAGAGAGAAGACATGGGTCAGGCTGGAGGCTGTTCCTTGATGCCCATGGCCGCCTCGGCCTCTCTTTCCAGCTCCCTTTCCCCCATTCTTGCTCAGAAGGAAGCTCCTTGGCACACTTGCTGTGGCCATGCTGCGCGGTCTGTGGCTGGGGTCTCCCAGGCTCCCCAAATTACTGTGGCGTTTGTCAGAAGCACTTTTCTCCAAGGCAGAGTCGTGGTCCCTCTCTGTCATTTGGCAGGCATCTGTGGCAGATCTCGTATTTAACAAGAGTGGATGATAACAGGATGACAACAGGCTGATAAAATTCCCTGTGGAGTGAGCCTTGCTGACCTGCCCACCTTGGAACAGGCTCGCCCTGTATAGCAGCCAGCACCCTGTCTGACAGATTTCTCCACCTGAGCGCTTAGAGCAGGCCGCTGTTTGGGGCCAGAATCCTCCCTAGTGCACGACATCAGTTTATCTGTGCTCTTCCCTTTAAAAGTCGTGTAACCTATCCCTGGGAAGATCTCCTGGACAGCCTACCTGGTGGGCTTCAGCGTTCAGTAGATGCAACAAAAACTGTCAAAAGCAATTACAGCTCTTTCCTCCTGGGTCAGCACTGGGTTGCCTTGACCTCCTTACCCTGGAACTGCTTGGGGTTGGGGGGTGACAGGCACACACTCTTCTGCTGTTGGTGGAATGAAGAAGTGGAAGTTCCAAATAGTCTCTACTCTAAAACAAACCATCTTGACAACAGCCATGAGGCTTGGCATGGGCCTCCTTAGTGAGACCGCATAGTAGTTAGGACAGTAGCTGTCTTCCCCAGATGTTTCTTTCAATGGAAATATTTGAATGATGAAAAAAAATACCCTCAAACGCCCTTCTGAGAGCAGAGGCAATCAGTTAAGTGGCTCCTGCGATGGAGCTGGAGCGTATCCCTGCACCCATGGACTACATTTGACAGCGTGTCTTTCGGCCAGCTGCATGGCTCCCAGGAGATTTACGGAAAGTAATGAGGTGGGAAGGGGAGGGGCGTGACCCTTATGCAGCAGCTGGATTTCCAGGGCCGGGTTTGGGCTGCCTTGAGTTCACAATCCAGCTGCTGCTGCTGCTTGGACCTGCTGTGGTGAGGATGACTCAGAAATCTGGAAGGTGGCCCTGGTGATTTCACTACTGGATCACAGGCAAGCACAAAAGCCCTCTGGGGTGGGCGTGGTTGCTGGGGAGAGTTTACTGATGAAGTGGGTGCGATTTGGATGCTGGTGCTCTGGGCCCCTGGGGTCTGCTAATTACTTAGTAACTTGGGACAGATTTTATTTTTATTACTAAAAAAGGAAAGATTAGAGTCCTGGTGGCAAATATTGTGCAAAACAAGGGCAGATGATACAAAATATGTTCAGTCTGACATGAAGGTCATCCGTTTTGTAAATTATCTTTACTGATCACTTGGTCAAGGGCCAAGGTTTTTTCAAGGGTTTCCCAGGGTCTTCTAGGGGCATCAAGAGGTAGGCTCTAGGCTCCACTAGCTCCACCTCTCAGGATGGATAAAATCCCATGCATTTCCAGATGAGAGAAATAAAGTCTGTATTAGTTTCTACTGCTGCTGTCACAGATGACCACAAATGTAGTGACTTAAAATACTGCGAATCTATTGTCTTACAGTTTTGTGGATTAGAAATCTGCTATGAGTCTCACTGAGTTAGAATCAAGGCGTGGGCAGGGCTGGGTTTCTTCTGTTGGATCCAGGGGAGAATCTATTTCTTTGTTTTTTTCCCAGCTTCTAGAGGCCACCTGCATCTTTAAATCCCTAATCCCCCATCCTCAAATCCAGTTACATCATATTTTCCTCTGATGATGGCTGGGAAAGGTTCTCTGCTTTTAAGGGCCCATTTGATTCCATTGGACCCCTGTGGATAATCCAGGAAAGTCTCCCCATCTCAGGTCCTTAATCACACCTGCAAAGCCCGTTTTTCATACTCAGTTTCTGGAGATTAGGACATGGACACCTTTGGGGGACATTCTGTCTGTCACAGGGCCAGACAAGGGTGGTGTGTATGCCGCTTGCAGGGAGGCGAGAGGCAGAAGTAGATCCAAGGATCCAGGTCTGACCGGCCAGGGCCCAGGTCCTCCCCTTTCTGCTCTTTGCCACACTGCATGGTGCCCAGGAGAAGTGGAGTGGACTCTTCACAGGCTGTACCCTGTGGTGCAGCCAGTGTGTCCCCAGAGAAGAGGCTGTGAGCATGAGGAGAACAGAAGGAGCCATCCCTTCCTTTGGGAAAAGGTAAAGTGGATGTCTGTACTCTAAGCTCTACCTTACTGTGTAATAGCTTATGGGGGCTGTTTATCCCATTGTGTGGATAAAGGTCTGTTCTCATCAAGGCTCCGTGCACTGAGGAGCAGAGCCGTGGGTGAGCTAGCTTAAATAAAGCAACTGCAGTCTCCGGGTTGCTCAGTGCAGCTGCCGATTGCAGCTCACCTTTATAGAGTGGCTGCTGGGTACCTAAGAGAGCACGCTGGGGGCTTGCCTGTGTACTCTTTCTCTGAGACGCTGCTCTCTGATGGTTCTGTGCAGTACTGCCGCTCCCTTGTGCGTCAGAACTAGATCGCTTCCTTTGCCTAAACTTCCAGCGGAGTCCTTGGCCCAACTCAGGGCAGGCGTCCTGTTGGCTTGGAGGTGAAAGAGAAGCACAGTCACCTGGATCTGTAAGTGGGTAGGTGGTGACAAATGAATTCAGTATGGGGAGGGGGCCTTGCCTTATTCAATAGATGTCACCATGGAAATGCTTGGCAAATTGAATCTGAATTTGTGTTGTTTTCAAATACTTCATTTTAAGCAAGCCAATGAGTCTGCTTACCTGAATGTGTTTCTGCAGAAATTTAGAGAAAAATGGCATTAGAAGAGCCATGTTATGGGCCTTAAAGACGATTGATGTTATTAAGATTCCTGAAAATGGCTATAAGGAAAACAGACTTTATTTTGAAATAATTTCAAACTTACAGAAAAATTGCAAGAAGAATAAGAACTCCTGTACAGTCTAATCTCAATTCATTAATCATCTGTTTTGCCACCTTTGCTTTATCATTCTCCGTATTATACACCGTCTTTTTTGAACCATAGGAAAGTTACACACACCATGCCCCTTCACCCCTGAATACTTCAGCATGTCTTTCCTAGGAACAAGAACATTCTTTTCATAACAACAGATCAATTAGTAAAAACAGGACACATAACACTGATGTACTATTATTAAATATACAGTTCATATCCAGATTTTGCCATTTATCACAATAATGTCCTTCTCTCCCCACTGACTTAGGATTCAACCTAAGATTGCACAAATTATTCAGGTGTCATGTCTCCTTAGTCACTTTTACATAGGAACAGTTCCACAGCTTTTTTTCATCTTTGATGACATTGACATTTTTGAAGAGGATAAGCCAGTTATTTTGTAGCAGTTTGGGTTTGCATGGTAATTCCTCATGATTGGAAGTATTTTTGTCAGGAATATTATATAAATGAGGATTTGCATTTTTCTCTGTACATCAGGAGGCCCGTGGCGTCCTTTTGTGCCCATATGGGTAATGTTACCTCTGAGCCATTGGTTAATGTGGTAGTGAACTTTGTATTTAATCTACCTGTTCCAGAGAAGTTGAGTGTTTAAAGTTGGGCATTTAAAGAGGAGATCTCCTCCTGTAAAGTCATGTCTAGTTTGCAAGTGCCTTTTGTACATAGGAGTTCCTTGAAGTGAGCACCCTTGTACCCTGCAAGATGTGCTCTCAAAGACAGGCCCTCAGAGCCCTCAGAGAGCTCACTGTGAGGAAGAAATGCCGAGGTTGGAATAGAACATTAGCTCCGCTCTTGTGGCCAGAGTACTGAGCTCCGTCCTGGAGAGAGAAGCAAAACTGTCGTGTGAGCAGTGGGTGTGTTTCGACTGCCTCTGACCGTCCTGGCTGCCTTTGAATTACCTAGGAGAGGACGAGATGGATTAGGACATGGAGAGCCCCTTCCTTACACACCTTTGACAGTTCTGTAAATGCTAAAGAAGATGTTCAGGCTGCCACTGCATTTCCCCTTTGTGGATCTCTTCTCTTCTGACATCGACTTGTGGGGCTAATTTGGTCAGCTTGCATAGTGTTTGTGTGCCAGGTGTGTAAGACCCAGGGTGCTGCCCCTGCACCAGCTATAGGTGTCTTTGCAGATGTCACCCTCAGAACTCAGGAGGCTGCTGTGTAGGTAGGAAGGACGTGTCGCTTAGAGCTCTAGACATTTTCAGTTAATTGTGGCCAGTATTATTCAGATTAATGCTTCTCAGACTTCCTCCAGTATGAACTGTTTTGATGGACCTTTGACCTTACCCCTAATAGCTGGTGTTCCCCCTTGTCATTACAGAAGCAAACCAAATGACTACCTGCAATCCACTTTAGGGCTCATAGGGGAAATGGCACTCTCTAAAAATGAAATAATGTACTTGAACACAAAAATTAAATACTCATTATGAACAAACAGTGTATCTTGACAGCCCTACCTAGTACACTCATAAAATGTGGGAAACATATGAAGGAGTCTGGCATAGCTGCTGACCTCAAAGATATGCCCTTTCTTTTGACTGTTACTATTAAATTGATTTATGGGTTCATTTGTTTCTCAATTTTTATTTATTTATTTATTTACTTACTTACTTACTTATTTACTTACTTATTGCTTTGTCCCGGGCAGTTGAAATGCCTGATCCTATTTGTGGGGTTTGCCTCTGCATGACTTGAGACATGTTTGTCCATGTCCTCAGAAGAAGCAGCAGTGATCGCAGGCCTCCCAAAGGCAGCTGGTTGGACAAATAAATGTACCTGGGCATATATTCCCAGAGGTTGTGTTTGTGCCTGAATTGGCATAAATAAAAATTATGGGCAGCTTTAGGAAAACTAGATTTGGAGAGGCTCCATCTTCCCGAAAAGGATGTTAATAATTTAGTTCCTTATCCTCTGCTGTGGTCTCAGCAAAAGCTTTTCAGTGTTGTGTATGATCTTTAATTCTTAATGACACTGATATGTCACTAGCTTTTCTACCTATGGAGTTTTTGCTCAAGGAAGGGGCTTTGGCAGTATGCATTACTTTTTTTAACCTTGAGTCCTTTGTTCCTCATACAGAAATGCTAGATAAATATGGCTCAGTGCTGGTCGTGGTAGAAAGCAGGCGTTGAGGAGGTGTGGAGAAGGGGGCTGACCTTGACAGAATAGGGCCAAGAGGTCCTAGAAATGCAAAGAGTAAGTTTTTGAGAAGAGCTAGAATAGACTAGAAGTAATATGATAATAATACAGTGGTGCCTCATTTACGTTGGTGTCTTCTGGGAAGGAGGAGTTCAGAATGAGTGAGTTTTCCAAGTAATTAAAGTTTTCCCCAATTATAGGCGAAACTATATTCAGTTTTTCTCGAAAAGCCTCTGAAGTGCATTACGTGCTTTCCCACGTTAAGAGGTCACAGATCAGTGTCATAATTTTACCTTTTCCTTGTGACTCAGAATTTGGGCTGAAACAGTGGCTGCCCCCCAGAAAACGAGAGGGCCTGGGTTGTGCTTCTCTGTCTGACGGGTTACCTCTCGCTTGACCATCTCTCCGTTTGCCCCAGGCGCTCCTGCTCCTGTGCTGGTTAGAGAGTTGGCTTCAGGCTGGACCGAGCGTCTCCCGGGTGTCCCCAGTAACCGAGGTGGTGGGTGCCGGCCTCAGAGGGATTGATCCTTCCTATGACGTCAAGCGTATGGGCTTCGCCGAGGCTGCGTGGTTTCCGCCTGGAAGCCCTTTCCGGTTTCTCGGGATTGTTGGCTGTTCTGGGCCCAGGTCTTAATTTATAGAAATATGACTGAATGATGGTGCAGAGAGGCTGGTGCTACTGAAAGATACCTTTTTTTTTTATTACTTTTTTTGAGAGTAGGAGTCACACCACATAGGAAGCACCGGGGTGATTAGGAGGCAGGAGACAGGAACAAGGAGAAAGCCCTTGGCCAGAGCCTTTATAGGGGTTTCCCAGGAGGCAAAACAGAGTAGAGTGAGCATTTTAGCACTGGCTAGTTTGAATACTCCCCGTGGGCTTTGGATTATAGGTGTGGCCTCAAGGCACCTGGTACCTTGCCTGGGATGACTTAGGGCAGGGATAAGGGCTTGGCGTGCGAGAGTTAGATAAGGAGGTACTTTGCGGGTACTGCATGACCCTGGATTGGTTGGCTTGTATATG
This sequence comes from Mormoops blainvillei, assembly GCA_004026545.1. Taxonomy (NCBI): domain Eukaryota; kingdom Metazoa; phylum Chordata; class Mammalia; order Chiroptera; family Mormoopidae; genus Mormoops; species Mormoops blainvillei. Next base: position 185,270 of record PVJD01002291.1, read on the forward strand.
AAAGGCATGCTCCCGGCTGAACTTTTGGTGGTCCCTTGGAATTGGCTAGTCCTGGGAGGTAGAGTTTCTCCGTGGGTCAGGGTTTGAAAGGCCCCCAAATGCCAGATTGTCAAGAATACAAAAAATAAGAAAATAAGAGTTAATACAATTGGCTCTGTTACAAATGGGTGCCACATAGACAAATCCAGGTTCTAAAACGACATGGTAAGAACAGTGGCCTTGAAACCTGTGGATTGTCCAACTTCTAGTTACCTGTCTGATTGTTTTGGGGTCATTACCACCCTGACCTCTAACTCTGTGGGGCCTGGAGGCTTTGTAAACAGTGGAATCCTCTAACTCTGAGGTGCTTGGTGGGGGTGGGGGGTGCTATATGGCAGTGGGGGGTCTTAACATTACCTCCACTTTCTGCTAGAAAGAACTGTCTCATCCTCAGGGGAGGGTGTTTCCTGTGTTCTTTTTCTTGCTTGGGAGCGGTCTTTAAGATAGATCAAGTTTCATTTCACCCAAGAAAAGTAAGCAAATGACCAGACTCTAAAAGAGTTGTAGTAGTGGGTGGCAGTGCTGGTGGGGAATTTGTTTTTCCTTCACAATTTCTGGCGTGTTATGTATATAGCTCAATCGTTTACTAATGCTTAACACATACTCATTTTATGAGCAAGCTAAGTTATTCAGCTGCAACTCAGAACTTTCATTTATTTTATATATATATATATATATATATATATATATATATATATATATAATATATGCTATTACAGATACTGTAGAAAATTCAGATCCATAAAAGAAAATAAATATTATCCTTATAATCCTGTCATCTGGTGATAGCCTCTGTTTTGGGTGATGGAAATGTTTCATATCTTTATCATGGTGGTGGTCATAACGGTGTAAAATTTGTCAGAACTAATAAAATGTATGCTTAAAATGAGTGCGTATTACTGTATGTAAATTATAACTCATAAAGTTGAGGATTTTTAAAAAATCACATGGTGTACTCCCATTTTTATAAGAAATAAAGGAGTTTCTAAATGAAAAAAAATTGATAAATTCATCTATATAAGTTCCCTGTAATTATTTTTTCAAAACATTTTCTCCCATAGCTTCGAAATTTTCCCCAATACAAAATTCCTGAATGAAAATATGCAAATTTTCATTTTACATAACCTATTCTAAATAATTGCCTTCTGTTGTGATGGAGTTCTTGTAATCCCAGAGAACTTTGCAAATTCTTAGGTCTCTAATGACACTTGGGAGAGGATTCAGGGTGGTGCTTTGGGAAGGGTGCGGTACCCCAGGACGAGGTTCTGACCCCCTTCCCACTGCGTTACACTGGAGTATTGGTGTGACCTTCCTCTTAGGCACTGAGGATTGGAAGGATTGGAAATCTGGAAATAACTCCTCGAATTTGATTCGTGTTCCCTGCTGCCTTCTTCTTCGGGATGCCAAGTAGCATGTTTGTAGTTCCTCACTGGAGAGCCAATAATGGGTATAAATCATGATCTGGGAACTGTGGTGCCTGAACAGCTGTTGGCCAGCTGCTGAGCTGGTAACTCAGGGAACAGATTCTCAGATGAAAGTGAACTTTCTGAGAATCTTAAATTGTATCAGAAACAGCAGAGCCGTATACGCTTCCAGACAGTGGCCACATGGACATAGGTTCAAATCCTGCCTGTACCATCTAATGGCCTTGTGAGTACAGACCAGTTATAAGGCTTCTGAGCTTTAATTGCCTCACCTGTAAAATGCTGGTGATGTACCCACCTGGTAGGATTGTTGTGAGAAGGGCATTAAACAGATAATGCAGGCAAAGCACCCACCACCACGGCTGGCTCATAATTATCATTCGCTAATTTCCTGTCTCTCCCACCCTCCTGCACTATTACTATTTTTGAGTACAGGAGGGTTTGAGCGAGTTACTGTCAGGAGTTAATCTGCTCTAAGCTTGTCTTACAAAAAGGTCCCCGCAATCTATATGGCCATGTCCCTTTACTTGTCCACTGTCCCACGTAATATGCTGGTCCACCACAGGGCAGGCTAAGTCTAATGTAAGTAAATAACACTGACCTTCCTTTCTCAGAGAAGAGAGGAGACCTGTGAAGAGGTTGTTTTTAGATCTAAATTGGAGTTGCAGCTCCCCTCAGTCAGGGTCATGCTGGGGTTACTTTATTCCTAAGAGGAAATAAGGTAGGAGGTTGAAAAACAGGAGACTGGCCAATAGGTTTCACGCACAGTTATCCTCAATGCATTTAGCACCTTCCGCTCTCCACAGGGTCCCAAGACCCCCAAGCTGATGTGTTCCCTTGGAGTTTGGATGGGCACAGCGAGGTGCCACCCTGGTCCTGCAGCCCATCCTGTTGCTGACCTACCCCAGGGCTGAGGTTATGGGTTCTTGGTGAAATTTAATTATGACCTCCACTTATGGCTGGACCTCAGCTGGTAGCGTCCTGGGGGTTTTAAACAGAAGCATGTGCCTCTCCCAAAGTAGATTAGGGAGATGTCTAGTCAAGCAGGGGATTTGCACATGTTAATTCTGAGAGCAGATATCTGACTGAGAAAGGACTGTGTGACCTTACTTAGAGAAAAAAAGCCTATACTTTGTTAACCTTTATTCCATTTCGAAGGAAAAAATCATTATATGGCAGAGGTTCGGGCCCCATGAGGTATTTTCTGGGTGATTCTTCCTTTTAATAGCCATACTTCCATAGATGTGGTAAAATTATCAGTAACTTCTGACTGTTTGCACTTCACCCTCTTCCAGTTGAAAAATAAAATCTCTATCCATGTTTCTTGCATATCCTAGACTTTTGTCCCTTCCTTCCCAGCCTTAGCAGACAAGGATAAACGCCTTCCTTTAAAAGGAAGATGAAAAAGGACAATTATCTGAAAAGACATTGCCCTGTACCCCACCCCCATGCTTATTCAATATTGGTAAGTGGTGAGTAGATTCTAAGCAGATTCACTCAAAGGCAGCTGAGCAAGTGATGTCAGGCACTTCTAGCCAGTCAGCTCCTCCTTCCAGCCTGGCTCAGATGCTACCCTGCCCCAGTCACCCCACCCCCCACCCCCCACTTAGCTTTCCTCCCTCTGCGCTCACTTAAGGCTGTTCACGGATAACACTGAGAAGGGAATATTAAAGGATGTGGCATTGGAAGATCTGGCTCAGTCTTCACCAGCTCCCAGCCGTGTGCCTGGGCTTTTGAGTCTGAATTTCTTTTACTGCATTTGCAGTTATACTCTATGATATCTTCTCGGTCTCCCAGATAGAAAACTGAACTTCTGGGGGACAGGATGCTGTTTATCTGTTATTTCCAGTCATTCATTTCTTTTATACAATTACCCTGTTAGGACCCAAGAATAGAGAGATGAACATGATACACAGTGGCACATGGTAGGAATGACAAGTGACGGCTGCACATTTTTTTTTAATTTTTTTTTTTTTTTTTTTTTGGTGATCCACATATGTCTGAGAAAAGCTTTGGGTCTTCCCAGAGCGTTCACTAGAGAGGAGCAGAACATGAACCTGGCCGTTGACCCTGACTCTGCAACACTTCGGAAACCAGGGTTAGGAAAGCCTCCTGTGGGAATGGCATTTACAAGTTTAGGGGTAAAGCAAGAACTCCCTGTTGAACATTTTCCTGCCCTCTGCCAAATAAGCAAGGGAGAGAAGAGGGTCAGGGCATACCACTCCTACTGAGGCGGGTATAAGTTGGGAGCAAGAGACCGAATACATGGGACAGAATTCGAAGCGCCTTGTTAAATGGAATGTGGATGTAAAGAAACTCGAAATGCTGGTATTTCAAATGGGCCCAGCTCTATCACCTGTTCTTCCTGGAGAGGGTAAACTATGACTGTCTTTTCCAGAAGCAATTTTGTATGTAAAACCCTGAAGGACCACATTCCACCTGATTCCTTTTATTAACAAAATTGTTACTTTGCAGTGAGGCGGGGTGCGGCTGGAGAGCCCTTTCAAGACTGGAGCCTGGAGGTATCAGGCCAGTTAATTGCATGTTTGCCTTTTGGCTTCTTTCCAGTCTTTCATCGTGGATGACCCCTTATCTATAATTTTTAGGTCAGAAAAAAATCTGCTTTTCCTCTTTCTGTGTTTTGTGAGCTAAGAAAACTATGATAATGATCTAAGCACTGGCCTTGGGCAGCAATTACAGTGTATGAGAAGGGTCAGGATGGGCTCTGGAGGCTTTGACTCCAGTCGTCCTCACGGTTGAGTTGCCCAGTCTAGCCAGCTTAGCTGGGCACCCTTTTCCTGACCCGCAGGCTCCATGGATGTCTTCCGAAGCTGCTGGCTTTGTCTGTCTACACAGAGGACTGACCTGTATATATCCTGGGGTGAGGAATGGTGGGGGCCTGCATCTCAGAATCCCTACTTGATTTTGGTTCAAAATGCCTAGCTGCACCTCAGAACCACCTGTGTAGCTTAAAAAGAAGTTGTAGGGGATACCATCTCCAAAAATTATGGCTCACTAGATTTCAGACAAGGAGAGGAGTTTTTACCATTAAAGAGCCCTGTGTGCGAGTAGGATGGCCGGCACCATTGGCCCTGCTCACCCTTACTCCCTCCATGGTCCAGCAACGTGTCCTTCAGCCGGCAGTGTATTCACAATGCAGCCTCTCAGTCTCCACCCAGCAGGTCCCGGCCTCCAAACCTGCTGTTTAACAAGGCCTGCTGGTGATTTGTGTGCACGTTAAGGTTTGAGAAGCTCCATTCTCATATATTGTGGTACACAGTATGATGAGTGCTCTGCTGTTCCTGGAAATAGAATATTGACTCTGTACATGTGTGCATTTAGCTTACCAAAGCCTTCGCTCTTAAGGAATGAGCTATAATTCGCATACGCCCAGTTTAAAAAAATTGTACATGAACCAGCTCTTATGGATTGATTACCTCTCACTCTTAACTGCTTTACCTTCTGCTGTTCAGTGCAGATGGACTGTGTTCTGTAGGCAAACCAGGAGGATTTTTGTGCTTTACCTTTATGTTGTCCTGTTCCCGGTGCTGTGCAATAGCCTCTGGCTGTGCCCCCCTCGCCCCTAGGGGGGAGCTGACTTGCTCCTGCTTCCGGCTGTGACTTTCCCATAATGCCTGCCTGTTTGCTGCGCTTGCTCCAGTGTGCTCAAATTTTTGTTTACATTTCTGTGGGAATGAGGCCATATTTTATTCCATAGCTATACCTCCTGTGTTTAGGCCACGCTTGAGGCATAGTAGGGATTCAGTAAACATTCATTGGGGGTATTAATGAATGAGTGGCATCAACGATCCAGGGTTTCATGCTTCTTCCTCTGAGGGTGGATAGTGTCAGTGTACTTACATTTTCTTCCTTGCCCCCTCCCCAACACAGCTGAGGGTGGAGAGTGGGGATCACTTCATTTTCCATTGGAAATTGTAGTACTTGACTCATGAAGAGTAAATCCAGAGGTGAAACAAAATTAGGCTAAATGGACGAGCCTTTAATTAGGTTGTTGAGATGGCCATTTAGAACATCACTGGGTGACTTGCGTGCCACCTGGTGTTTTTCTCAACTCCTCGGGAACTTACCTGCTCTATATGCAGGGCTCCTGCTTCCCTTAGATAGGAAGAATCCTGTTTAGGCCCAGCAGCGTCTTTGGTTGATAACATTTCAAAAGAGTTCCTCAGCATTACATTCTTATGTCCCTGTCACCCAGGACCGAATGAGCCACGGGTTACCCAGGAATAGCTAAACCCTCGTTACAAAATGATTTGTTTCCCTACGGGTGGTTTTACGTTGAGGGATTCCATAGTCAAGTTAATATGCCTTTAAGCAATTCATAATTGAGAAGACACATTTATTGTTAAATTGTAGAAAAGGGTATGCATCCCAGTGCTGCCTAAGTTCCTTCCTCGGTGGAGGGGTTGTGGGTGCCTCTTCGTTAGCCCCAGCATTCTGGCTTCTCTAGGCTGGTACCCAAGCACTGATGGTTTTTCCACTTGTCTGAAGACCAACCAAAACCCCAAGCTTCCTGTCTTAACTGAGAAATTTAATGTCTAGAATTTTATACCTGTTAAAAATATAAATAAGAATTAAATTTTTGTTTTTAAAGTAAATACTCTGGTTCTCATGCCTAACCTGAAAGTGCTTTTCTAAATATCACTAGTATAGGTTTATGATTTTTATTTGAATTTCTTTGGCACAGCGGAGTAGCCCCTAGAATTATGCCCTGATCCAGTCTTAGAAATTATATTAAGACTTTATGTCTTTGAGGTCATGTAAAAGCTTACAGGCTATTTATTTTTATACCATCTGTAACTATTTGAAATTTCTTGGGATATCATGGACAAACCCAGCATGGTTGAGACAACTGATAACCATCTTTGACTTTCCAAGGAACTGGGATAATGGTGAAGCGATGATGTTGAGTAAAATTACTATGAAGAATAACTGCTGTAGGGTGTAGAAAGCTATCTCAAAAATACATCCTTTATCCAACCTTATTGCGGAATGAAGTATTTCATTTTGAATAAACTTTCCAGATGACAGATTCTTTGTCTTGAAAACCTTTAAACTAATTTCATTTAAACCACTTTGGAAATCTGTCTAAATATTTCTGTTCTTTGTTTCAAAGAGTGTGCTAGAACAATGTTTCTCCTAATAATTTAGGATCATCATCATTTTATGCTACTGTGGTACATTAAGTGATTTGACTAGGACTGTATGTTCTTACAAAGCATGGCCCCAAATCTCTTGTGCAGTTTTAGTGCTGAAGCTTTGAGTTTTTTTTAAAGCTCCCCGTGTCGACGGTCAGTCTCCCCCACTGTCAAGTTGCTTCTCCTTTTTTGCCTTCTTGGTGGCGTATTATTTGGCAGAAGGGCCACTTGGCAGTTTTTTGGAATGAAGCATGTGCAGTGATCAAAAGTTTTGCGTTTAGGCAAGAGGAACAGGCATCCATAGGAGAGTTGGGGATTGTTAGGCAATGGCTTCATCTGCCAGAAGAAAATTTTGAAACTGTATCTGGATTGGTTAGTGGTTTTGTCCTGCAGAGCTCAAATCACCACATGTCTGACCTGATTCCAAGTCTCTATCACAGGAGTGTGGGGTACATCCAGGTGTCAAATGATCCCCAACACCTGGTGAGATGTTTTCTGTAAAACGTGCTTACCAGGGGGGATTTTCTTTTCTTCGTTCTTTTTTGGGGGTGGGTGTTAATCAATCAGCAAGCCATTACACTTTAGGAAGGGTAGGGGGATTGTGTGAAGGGCATGACAAATTGTTAGAAGAAGTTTGGCAATACTGTTAAAAGTTGCTGATAGACTTTGGAGAGAGCTGTGTGAGGATCGTTGTTAAACGGAGTGGAGCTTTCTTGATGGAATGCAGTGGAGTTTAAAGTCACGGATGATTACATGACTGGTGAAAGACTGAGAGGATTTGATCTTTGCTGTAGTACCTATTAAGAGAATTACAGACACGCCATGCTGACTTCACAGAAGATTCTAGAAATAACTTGACAAAAAGTTTTTTTTCTGGGCCTACATTTCTATTTGTAATCTGTTCTTTCTGTTCCCCTGGGACATTATTTATTACAAAAAAATTGAACAGAGAAATGGCCTGGATATGACTTGAAACTAGGCTCCCTTGGAGCAAACATATTTTGAAATTGAGAAAAAGGTGGTGCAAATGTGCCAACTGATTAAGTGTAATTTGCCAAAATTTGCCATTCCTTAAATATTCTTTCCTCAAAAATTCTTTCAAAATTACTATTCAGGTAAGAGGAAGAGGAATGAATGTCTCCAATGGACAGTGGCCACTGGTGGGTTTTGTCAGGTCTAAAATGATGCAACAAGACTTTCCAGGCCAAAATGGTTCCACAGACCGCATGGGAGAATACATGGGCATTGTCTTTGGTGTGTTCCATGTATAGGGAGGCACTGTGGGTGGCCTCCATACCACATAACAGGAGGACACCTTTGTCATGGATTTACAATGCTTTATACCAGGTTCCAGTTGGGCAAGAGCAGTACTTGCCTCTGGACTCCTGGTGCCTAAACGGAGCCAGCTCATAGCAGCCTCACTCATAACGCAGCCTCACTCATAACGCGAGGCAGGGGAAGAAAGAGTTCGTGAAAACAAAATGCCCTGAGAAACGACGAAGAAAAACCCGAACTATCTGCTGTGGCAATCTGAAGCTCCGTCAGTGCTCACTCGGAGTTGGGTACAATGTGAAATTTCTTCTTGAGGGAGTGCAGTTGGGAAAGGAATTTTTGTCTCAATTGAGTAACTTTTCCTGCTGTTTAATATGCATACTCTTCTTGAGCAGTTAAAGATGCAGAAGAAAGGCAGCATTGTTTAAAGACAATTCTCCCAGGCTGCTCTTGGCCATCTTTTCTGAACCTGCAGGCCCTACCACAGTCCACATGTCAACACAATTTTGATATGCAGAACTTGATAACCTGAGGGGGTTTGCTGTCTTGCCAGAGCACTTGCGTTCTTCCTCACTAATAGTGCCACTGAAAGAGGCACCCTGTGCAAGTTTGGGAGTTGAGAAATATTCTGCTTAAAGGTACAATGTGCTGTCAGGTATATCATAGGCCATCCCAGTGAGCACAAGATAGGTGATGGTTTTCAAAAGGCTGAAGGAGTCTAGAACAGGTAAGCCTCCTTCTGTGCATTTTATAAGAAAAGGAGGAGTTGTTGCCTTTAGTCCTTTCTTTTGCGTGGCCAAAAGAAGTGGGTTGAGCCATCGACTGGCATACTCAGGCTATACAAGGCCCTTTTGTTCCCCTAACTCTTGAGCAGGTCACATGTGTCTCTCTCTGCCTGGATTTGTCAAGCAAGCCTTTAGCTGAGCCCAAGGGGAAGGGTGGGGTGGGTACCCATGACTGATCATTGAGAACTCCCATCAGTTTCCATCCCCACTAGGCTTATACTGAAGGGGCCTCCCACGAAGTTGCTGGAAACTCCCCTTTGTTGTGTGATTGGCTCTTGCAAAACTGAAGCTTGCACTCATACTGCCCTGGGAAACCTTAATTCTTGGTTAGAGCTTTTCATGATTCCGTCATCTTCTGAATAGCAAGGCTGCCTGCCGTGGGGCAGGGTGTCTGAGTTGCAGAAGCGACCAAAAGTTATACCCAGGAAGGGACAGGCGCACTGGGTGGGGTCCACCCACACCGATGCGAGCGAACCTCTGGAAGTCGTTGCTTTTTCTTTAACTGGACACTGTTATACCAGCAGGATTTTAAAATGGTAAATGACTTTAATGCTGTGCCTAATGAAGGCTCATCTATTTTTTTCATACCTTTAACCTTTAAAGATCTATTTTGAAGAATGACATATACCTTATGACTAACTTTTGACATGATTATTTCCAAGGAAGGGGACAACTAATGAATGGGCAGCATTTCCATGGAGGGTCAAGTACTAAAACACTAGCCGGAAACCAATCAAGCATAGTTTGGGCAAAGTATGGCCAGCGGGATGGAGACAGAGGGTGTCATGTGGCAAGGCTTTGTAATCTTTATTGTTCTGTGTGTCTATGCCTATGATGGGCCTAGAGAGAGGCCTGGTGACAGGTGACTGACTGTGCCTTCAAGAATGTGCTGGTCTCGTGCATGAGTTGGAAGGCATAGCTGCTACTCTCCTCAGCTGAATAAAGCTTTTCAGTCCCCTTGATAAGGCTGCTACCTCCTTATTTTTTTCTAAGACAAAATAAGCACTGCTTTTCTAGGAAATGGCATTGTAGCTTCAGTTGACTCAGTTTGAGAGCTTTTCTTTTAAATGCCTTCAAAGCATGGAGTTGCCAAAAACTAATACTTGAATTGCTGGGTTCCTCTTGAAAGAACACGACATTAATTTTTGGGCTTTGAGGTTTCTAAGGAGGAAGACTGTCCTTGTGACATAATGGAAAGAGCTACGGGTAGGGAGTCGGCCAGACTAGCGAGCCTGTGCTACCAACTGGTGCCTCATCCCGGTCAGCTCTCTCTAGGCTCGGGGCATCGGGTTCATTGCCGGAAGCACCGGGCCTGGTAATAGGTGGGCTCGCTCTCCTTAAACCATGAATGTCAGGCAGGAATCAACTGTGCTCTTGATTCTAAAGTTGGTAACCACCACTCTGTTGATCCATAAAAACTCATGGCGTGTGTCATCTGTTGCTTGGCTCCTGGCCCAGCTGGAGGAGAAGGCAGAGAATGTGACCTGTGGCTCTAGATCCAGGTTTGGAGATGGACCTTGAAAACATGAATGCACAGGCAGGCTGGGAGAACTGCCACTTGCAAACATGCCAGTCAGTGTGAAATATAAAGGCTGGATGGTAAATGGCCTTGGACTTCCCTGTTTGTCCCTTCCCGTCTAGTAACCACCATACTGTTATCTGTGTCTGAGTTCATTTTATTTGTTCACTTGTTGCTTTCCATGTTATATCCCTCATATGAGTGAAGTCACATGACCCTTGTCCTTTATCCATCTAACTTATTTTAATTGGCATGATACTCTCAGTATCCATCCATGTTGTTGTAAATGTCAGTATTTCATTCTTCCTTATGGCTAAGTAATATTCCATAGTATATATGCACCACACCTTTATCCACTCACCCATCGAAGAACGCATGAAGATTGTCTCCATGTTTTGCCTACTGTCGATGATGTTGCAATGAACATAAGGGTATCTGTATCTTTACAAATGAATGTTTTCAAATTTTTCAGGTAAGACTCAGAAGAAGGATCGCTGGGTCATATGGTAGCTGTATTCTTAAATTTTTCAGGAGCCTCCATACTGTTTTCCATAGTGGCCACATCAGTTTACATTCCTACCAGCGGTGGATGAGGGTTCCTTTTCGGACTTCTCTGTTTTTTGTCACCTCGGCCTCCCTTCTCTTGTACATTTGGTAACAGTTTGGAGGCTAATCCTTTCATTTTAGCTGTCGTGGAATCCAGAGGTGGGTTGGAGAAAAACAATTTTGTGAAGCCCGGAAGGTTTTTACTTTATAGCTCTGTTTGCTGTGTTTTCAAATACTACTACATACTACTTCATTGGCTGCCCACTCCTGCAGGACCCAGAGCTTCTTCCCTTATGGCCTGACCGCTTCCAGCCATATTACCTGCCACCCATGTGGCCAGTGTTTGAGCTCTGCTGCAGCAGAGATAACAAACTCCCTTGACTGCCATTTAAAAAGTTTTATTTTTTTAATTTCAAAAGTAATATGTGTTCACTGTAGATAATCTGTGAGGTGTAGAAAAATAGAGAGAAGAGAATAAGAATCACCCACTGAGAGTAAAACAAAGGGACCGACCGACCCCCCTAAGAACTGGCCCTGAATTCCACGTCGGCAGCATTGAGGTTCAGACTCACCACCCACAGGCACCGGCATCGACAAGGACTTACACACATATTTTGATAAGGCTCGTATTTAATCTACGTTACACTTAAATCCTTCAGTTACTGAAATGTTTAGTACTGACTTCTCTCTTTGACCCAAATGTGCTTTTATGCACCGAGAGACCTTCTTAAATGATTAGTGGATTCATTCACGGCCATCGCCTTTTAGAGCTCCTTAAGCAAGTGATTTTCTTTCTGCGGCGTGAAAGGGAAGCGACAGTGCCTGCCCTCCTCCCCAGCCTTTCCCGTCTTGGAAATTCCCAGGCAGCCGGTGGCCGTGTGCACACCCTTGGCTGCTCCCGGTGCAGCTCCCGCTCTGTGCCCTGCCCCATTTCCGCTCTTGGCTCTTCTCCAGCTGGGGCCTTCCTGGAAGGGTTTTCTCCTGCTCTGAATTTATGTTCGTCTCCTTTTATTGGTTCCTTCTCCTCTGTCCTGTCAGAGTGTCTGAGAACAAGAACAAGTAAGGAAGCCTTCCTTTACATCCAGGAGCATGTGGTTGCTTTGTAGCTGGGTTCACACCACTTCCCCAGTTGTTCTCTCTTTGACAGCCTCCCTTAGACTCCTACTTTGCAGCAGGCTGTATAGTATCAAAGACACCAGGATCTGAATTGAGGAAAAGAGTACCTGGGTTTGGGGTCCACATATCCCTCTTTCTCGATTTGCGCATTTTTGAGCCTTTTATTTATCCATCAGTAGAATCCACTCCATGAAAAGCTCATGAAAGAACTGCGTAAAGTTGTAAATTACTCTGTAGAGATTTTCGGGTTTCCAACTGTTCTTCCTTTCTTGGCACACAATGTAGTAGCTCTAGTTTTATATTGTTTTTGTTTAACTCTAATAGGTCCCTCAAGTAAATGGAGATAGCTATTCATATTTATGGATTGGAAGACTTAACATTGTTAAAATGTCCTTACCCCAAATTTACCTCAAAGGTTCAAGGCAATCGCAATCAAAACCCCAGAAGGGGATTTAAAAATGTTTTTATTAAGACGTCAGCAAGCTGATTTTAAAATTTATATGGAAATGCAAAGGACTCAGAGTAGCCCAAAAAAAGTCCTGGGGAGAAAAACGTAGTCGAAGGGCTTATACCACCTGATTTCAAGGTTTACTCTAAAGCAACAAAAATCAAGACAGTGTGGCACTGGTATAAAGATACACATTAGATCCGTGGAACAAACTAGAGAGTCCAGAAATAGACCATACATACATAGTCAACAGATTTTCATCAAAGTGGCCAAAGTAATTCAGTGGAGAATGGATAACTTTTGAACAAAGGAGGCTAGAACAATTGGCAATCTATATGAAAGAGAAAAGGAACCTTGATTTTTAGCTTCCACCATCTAAAATAATTCAAGATAGATCGTAGACTTAAAATAAAATTTAAAAAACCCCTAATAGTTCCTTTAGGCCAGCTATCTATCTGTCTATCTGTCTATCTATCTATCTATCTATCTATCTATCTATCTATCTATCTGTCATCCATCATCTGTCTATTTATTTGTTATAACTGGCCTGAGAGAAGAGCAGTGTGCTAAGTGTTGAAAGGGTAGCAGAGAAAGAAGTGCTTTTTTTTCTTTTCTTTTTTGATTCTGGTCCATTCTTGACACTGCCCTTTTTTTTGTTGGGCAATAATGTAAACACACACACAAACAAACAAACAGCCATGTTTCTTGGTGATACCTTCAGAAGAATAGATTTTGACTCTCTACTTTTCCTCCTCTTCTCTCTTATTTTGCAAGCAAATCTTACGTTACCTTACAATGCGCATGAAATGTTGTCTTAAGCCTGGTTTACATTCACTTAAACAAACCTATTTTAAAATGTACTAGGAAATCCTGACATTTACAAAATTCTGTGGCATCATGTCAGTAAGCAAGGAATCCTTCTGTTTAGCCAGTGTTCTTCCGGCAGCTCTGTCCTGAGGTTCCGCCCACTGGAGCCCATCTGCCCTCTAATTGGGGTCTGGGGTGGGGAGCTCAGCTGATGGGTGAGTCCTCACCTCTGTGATTTATCTGGTGGCCCCAGGCTGGAGCACTTCCTGGACTTCTCAAAACTACAAGGTTGGCTCTGTTTCATTTTAGGCATAAACATTAGATGTTAGGTGAAACTTGGAGCCTGTCTCCCCCTTCCACATACCGGTTAAGGACTGCTTTGTAACATCAGTGGGGAACAAATTGAGAAATTTACAACAGGTAGGTGAGAAAGAGTGAAAGAAGTTTTCCCTCAGCCCAGCCTGTGACATACAGTCCGACCGTGTCTGCCTCTGTGAAGGAAGAGAGAGCGGCTGCTTTCAATAGCGGGGACTCAGCCGTCGGGTCCAACGAAAGTCATCAAATACCTTGGAGCTACTTACATCATGGCTAAGTTTGTGATAAATCTATGACCATCCTTTCCTTTATTCTTTTCTTTTATCAAACAGCTATCTCATGAGCATTTACTTTTCGGCAGGTACTGTTCTAGACTTGGGGAAAACCGTTATAAATGAGACCCACGGAGATCCAGCCCTCATAGAGTCTACACTCCAGGAGTAAAGTCTTCCTGGAACTTTTCTTTCTTGTCTTTTTCTTCAAACGCTGCTTAAATCCACCCAACTGTGGCATTTCCAGGAGGACAGGACCTCTCTCTCCTCCAAAATCATTTGTGTGTGTTGCAGGTTCTGAAGGTAGCAGTTGTTACAGCACATAATCTAGTGGCAATTCACGAAGGGGCGTGGGCTCCTCTCCAGAAAACTGGACTGTGTCATACCATTCCCCAGTGTGTTGAGGGGAGAAAAGTGAGCAGACTCCAGTGGTGCCTTCTGGGTCGGAAATGTTCAGCAAATATTTATGGAGCAAATTCATATCTGCATGGGATAATCACATGAATCGTACTACAAACATCCAACTGGAATCCAACTCTTCAGACTAACATTTTGAATTCCTAGGAACTAGGTAAGATGAGAACCCTCCTGCCAGGGGACCCTTTACTTTGTTTCTGGGGCATTCTTAATATGAAAGCTCTCCCAAAGCTTTCCCAAAGGTTGGGGGAGTCTTAAATTGGCAGTGTGTCTGAAACAAGCGACATTGTCTCGTGACCTTTCCCCGGGGTCTTGCATACTTTGATATGACAGAAGCACCGTTGCTCTGTAGTTATAAATAACTACGCAACTTGAGAGTTGCTCTCTAGGCCCCAAGTTAAAACAGCTGATCCCACTCCTGTTACAGAGCAGAAAGGCGTCTTTTTGAAATCATGTGTGAGCAGAATGGCATTCAGACAGGAAATTAATCTTCCTCGAAATTATACCAGGAAAGCAGAGTGCTTCCTCTTTAACTCACCCCTCCCCCTGCCCTTTGTGGCTTGTGTATGTGTTTGTCACTTTAGCATATGTAGAATGAATGAATTACACATTATTTGTATTCACTGGTGACAGTTAAGTAGCTTTACTTCTTTTTAGCTTAAAAACACTTGCTGAACTACATTTAAGTGATTGAAAAATTAGCAGGAACCTTAAAAAACATTTAATTTGGTGTTTCCCAAAGCACCAGTCTGTGAATCAGTCTAAAATTCAATAGGAGACAGAGAAAATATTTTTTATTAAGATAAATTTATTCAAAGAATTGCCTTTTATTGAAAAATATCATCCTTCCTACTTATTTTAACGTTTTAAAGTGGCTATTTTTAGTGAAATGATGGTTTGCAGTGGTTTTTTTCAAGGTGGGGAGGACACTGAAGACAAAGTAATCATCCTGGTTAGGGAAGGGGTGGGCTTTTCTGCTGTGGGATACCAGAGTCTGGTAACCACTCTCCTAGTGGAAAACCCCATTTGATGCTGGAGTTGTCCATCTCCTATCACCGAGCCCCCATCGAGTCAGGTGCTTGTATTGCGAGCCCTCTGCCCCAGGCTGGCCCTCTGTTAGGCAGCCGTGGCTGAGGTTGTGGAAGAATTGGTGTTCTGTGGAACTTTCACAGTCATAACCCAAGCAGATGCCTGGGAGAGAGAGCACAGCTGGGTGGGGCAATGCGTGGTGGGCTTTGGGTCAACTGTTTGATGAGTTCCGTGGCCAAAGCAGAAATGCCCATGAGCATGTGTTAGTTTCACGAGTTAATTGTGTGGTAATTAAATGCTAGCATGGTTGATCAGAGGAAGTATGTAATTGAAGCATAATAAAGTGTGTCATGTTTAGTAAGCAATTGAGTTGTCTTCCCGAAGGATACAGGCAGCAGTGGGCAGGAGAGGCACACATGTCTTTAACAGGCTGTGTTTTGCATGGTTTTGCACTTTGGTGTTCTAAGGAAGATATATTAGGTATTTCTCTTAAAAACAAAAGTCCACATCCCATATCTGCCATACTCGAAAACCAGATCCATAATTTTATATAAAATAGTCTCTATTTTATAGTATTTTATTTTTGGCCTGCAGAATACTTACTTTTTACCCTTGGTAAAACTTTAAGGGCTTTTTTGGCTGTAGATATTTGGACTCTTCTATTTTTTAATACTTTTTATTTAATGAGGGAGTCTCTAAGACTAGGATTCTCTATATGTTCTCCTTAATTGGTACGTTAGGTAGAGATAAATAAATATACCATTTAATCATAGTGGTAAATTTAAGTATATGATGTTTCCTTCTAGGTGAGTGAATATTTAAGCCCTATAGATGATCACTGAAGCAAATATCTATATTTTTAATGGGAAATCTGAAATAAAAGTGACCAAATTGGTATCGAGTTGAAAGGAAATTTATGGAAATAATGTTTATTTATTTTAAAAAGTAACTTAATTTTGAATAAGTAAAGTTTTCATAACTTAGGTTATTATCTTAAAATCTCCTTGAAAATATGGGTCCAGACTTTGGGCCTAAATTTTTAGTTAGTGCAAAATTATTTTAGACTCATGTTTCTTGTTTAGATATTTTTTTACTGTAGTATTACTTTCAGACCAGTGAAGGTCTGTGTGTAGCCACTCCTTACCCCTTTTCTCTGTGAGTAGAATAATAAACTGGGCTCTAATTTCAGTGTCTTACTTATTTAGCCTTCCCGACAACCATGTGAGCCAGGTACTGCTCTTATCTCCATTTTATAGATAAAGAGACTAAACTGCCAAGTAGGGGAGTCAGGATTTGAACCAAGGAAGTCTGGCTTTAAGATTTCAGCTCTTAACCATTACCCTATACTGCCTGTCTACATATGCTGGTCATGCTGACAGTGAGGGCCTTGCAGTGAGTTGGGATCTTGGAATGGCTGCTGAATAAAAATAGATTGGCTTTTCTATAAGAATTACCCCCCTTATTTTTTTTGAAAAAAACATGACCTGTGTATGTTAATACCTCACTTCAGATAGCAGAGCCTATTTGTTTAGCCAGTCATGAATAACAGCATTTGTTACATGTGGTTCCATTGATCACGCTCCATTTCTTTTATTTATTTTACAAATTCCTATCTTGTGATCCTAATAAATACAGTCATGTCCAGTTGGCATCTCCAACCTGTATGACTTAGCAAACTTTCAAGTGTCTTCCAATAGAATCTATCTATATTCCAAAGAATGACTGGCCTTGGATTCCACTGGGGACACAGCAGTTGGGTGGTGAGCATACCTCCACACTCGCAACCTTGGCTTCTTTGGCCTGGACTGCAAGTGCTCTGCTAAGACTGGCTCCATATGGTCCTCTGGGTCCCACTCTGTTAGCATCGCACTGACCCCACAGAGCCAGAGAGGAAAGGGGGTGGGGGTGGGGTTAGGGCTTTCACCAGCCTCCTTTACCAGCAGGACCACTGATGGGCAGGGCAAGGGGTGGGGGCTGGCTGGCTGGGCCACCTCCCTTCCTGGAACTCTCTCCCTCCACTCTGCCTCTTATTACTTGGGCTCCCTTGAGAGAGAAAGAATCCAGTGGCTTTTGATCCAGTGTCCACATCCTGTTGTTTCTCAGTCAGAAAAGGAAACATTAAGGCTGGGGTTTGGGTAGGGACACTAGTTTCAAATTCTGTATTTAAAAATCTTATTTTTGTAAGCCACATGAAACAAAATATTCCTTTTAGAAAAAAAAGATTTTATTTATTTATTTATTTTTGGAGAGAGGGGAGGGAGGGAGAAAGAGAGGGAGAGAAACGTCAATGCGTGAAAGAAACATCAATTGGTTGACCCTTGCACACCCCTAACTGGGGACCTGACCTGCAACCCAGGCATATGCCCTGACCGGGAATCAAACCAGCGACCTTTCAGTTCGCTAGCCGATGCTCAATCCATTGAGTCACACCAGCCAGGGCAAAATATTTTTAACACACAGAAAAAGCTTTAAGGTTGGAATCCTCCCAATAGTCTATTTTTTCATTCTTTCTGGTGTTGTCACTGGCAGCTTTAGTAAAGTACCTTTTCCAAAATGAGCTATTAAGACGTGGCCCAAGGGCCTCAGATGGACTGTTTCAGTATCGCAGCTCATGACAGGTGCTGCCAGCCCCTCAGGGCCAACACTGGGAGTCCACCAGAGCACACCGTCTCCTCAAGGGCCCAGGGCTGTGGGCCCAGAAGCTTTGGCCCTGTGGCATAGTGACCCAGAGGATGGGAGCACTGGGGTTTAGGGTCGGTAAAGCTTGGGTGCAGGTTCAGTTGCTTAAGCTGTAAAATAAGGACATATGGAGGCTTACCTTGTGCAAGAGTGGAAACGATTTCGGTAATGAGATGCTATAGAAATGGGAATGTTATGATAATATACGGGTCATAATATACGGCTCTAGCCTGACGCACAGTAAGATGCATCACTTCTTTGAGCTGGACCTAGGACTTCGCATGTCATTTCATTTGTTAAGTTATGGCTGTTGTCATTTGGAGTCCCACTTGGGACCTCAGAGTTCCACTAATTCATTCCTTTATTCCCACGAATCCATGCCTGGTGATGTTTTTTCCCACCGCAGGGTGGTGCTGGGGTTGGGTGTCTCGTAGTCCGCAATGGTAGGGTGAGCTGTGAGTGGTCACTAAGCAGGGCCCTGCCTTGGCCTGCCGGA
This sequence comes from Mormoops blainvillei, assembly GCA_004026545.1. Taxonomy (NCBI): domain Eukaryota; kingdom Metazoa; phylum Chordata; class Mammalia; order Chiroptera; family Mormoopidae; genus Mormoops; species Mormoops blainvillei. The sequence goes on from PVJD01002291.1 coordinate 203,590, forward strand.
CTCCTCCAGGCCCTTGGAACAAAACTTGGAGAATGAATGAAATGCGTTTTACGGACGGGGAAGAAGACAGCCTCCAGAGAATCTAAATTCCTGGTATAAAGTGATACCACACGGTCTTCCTATGTCCAGAAAAGGTAAGTCCATTTAGAATGACGTGTAAAAGGTAAAATGCACAGATTGTCCCTTGGCTGCTTGGCCCCGAGCATGTGGTATATACAATTCCAGAGCACTTTGACAACAGCTTGATGCAACATCAGTGGGATTATTACTTGCCGTGTGCTGTCCATACCTAGGCTCTTCAGTAAGTCCTCCTTTCGTTCTCAGTTTGGGGCGACCTCCAGCCATTGACCCGCCTGTGGCTGTGCTGTTTCCAGGAGAGTGCTCAGGGTATCATGAGGCAGCTCCCAGCAGCACTGGGGCCAATGGCATATGAACATGGTACAAATACTGGCATCAGAGGGGCCTGTCAGTCTGTTTATTGTATTTTGGAATGTTTCCGAGTTAAAGAAGAAGAGCTGATAGGCATTGCCTATACTTTACCATGAAAAATTCAGCACTTACCCCCAGAAGAGTTGGGTCTAGCTTCAAGCTGCCCACTGGAGGCTTGTGAAAATTTCTTTGAATTCTCCTTTTTTCCCTTACAAGTGTTTGGGTTTTACATTCCATCCCATAGTGAATATTATCTGTTTAAATGTAAAAATATTTTTCTTCCCAAATGTTAGAGGAGAATTGACTTGCCCGAGAGAGGTGACACTTTCATCTCTCAGCTTCCCTAATCCTTTGTGCCCCTGTGGGACTGTCCACCGGGAGAAGGAGGGTCCCTTCTGCTGTGACAGAGGATGTTCTGTGGGAGCTATGGCCGTACTTTGTGGCGTTCACCCCTGAATGATAAGGATGAATCCCAATTTTATTGATTGAGCACTATGGAATTTCTACAGATTGATGTGTCTAACTCAGGATGAGGCCCTTTGTATTCAGACCGTTCTCGGGATGGAATGAGCAAGCCCATTTCCCTAGATTTTTTTGTCTTTAGTTCAAACAAAAACTTGCCTTCAGATGGTCTTTTGTGATTGTTTTTTGAGGCTCCACTGTCATAAACCAGCGGGACTCTGGGTGCCTCATTGCCTCTCTGTAAAGGGCTGTGGCCTACATACCCTTGTGTGGTGCCCGGGGTTTCAGCGTCTAGTTCTGGCCGGCGCCCACGGAACACCCTTCACCGACCACCGGGCTCTGTCCTGGGTCAGGGCCTATCATTAGTGCAGTTTGGTTGAATATTTTATACACTTGGCCACATTGCACATGCATGTAGCCCCCCTGATATCACTGAGTAGTTTGGGTCTGTCATGATGATGGGCAATTTTAGTTTTTTAATGGTGAAATGCCTATATTTTGATGTTTGAAAAAAAACACATCATTTCTAAGGTCTTCTGGCTGAGTTTATTCTCTCTTCTCCATCTCCAGTCTGGGCCTCCCTTGGTTCAGAAATATCTCTTGCTTAAACAAATCTCTCTCTTTTTTTTTTTTATGTTTCAGCTTTTCTTTAGTCTTCAGAGCATATTGACCCTAAGTAGCCCCAATAGCTCTTCTGAAAAGGCCCCATAATAATAGTCACAGAAACAGAACGCGGTAGAGGTTTGTCATCACTACGTCAACCTCTGTTTTCCCTGTCAGGATCTTTATTGGTGTACTTAAAAAACATAGATAATTGCTCAGAGGAATGTTTTTCCTTTTCAGATTTTCTCTCTTCTCATGGGTGGTTTTTGAAGTGTTGTAATTGGATTAGATCGTGGACAGAGCCAACTGTTGATAATTCTTGGGTTCCCCTTGAATTCAGGTAAATACCAGTAAACAAAATTAGGGGATATTTGTTTATATGCGATTTGCCCATAGTATATCTGTTTCTTGGAAGGAGAAACCACCCTACAAAAGTCTCCCAGATTGCACTGCTGGCTTTGGGTCGCAGCGTCTGAGAAAGAGCACCCCATGGGCATCCGCAGGCCTGCGGTGCTGCTCTCTCCTGCTTGGATTGGCGGCATGTGTTTCCCGTTCACCTAGCTTGTAAAATTGGATGCTTGGGCTTTCTCACGACCTCCTCTTTTGCCTTCATTTCAAGACCCTTCATTATGGCTTGAATGTTTGTCTCCCCAAAACTGATATGTTGCAACTCCAACCCCCAGTGTGACGGTAGTAGGAAGTGGGCCTTTGGGAGGTGATTAGGTCACAGGTGTGGAGCCCGCGTGAATGGGAGTAGTGCCCTTATAGGAGAGACCTTAGAGGGCTCTCTCACCCCTTCTACCACATGAGCTCCCAGGCAAGAATATGGCCATTATGAACAAGGAAGCAGAACTTCACTCGACACCAAATCTGCTGGTGCCTTGATCTTGAACTTGGAGCCTCCAGAACTGTGAAAGCAAGTTATTATTTAAGCCACTGAGTCTATAGTATTTTTGTTAAAGCAGCTCAAACTGTCTAGCATAACCTCTAAGACTCCTCATTCTCAAACGAATGACATACAGATCCAGTTGACAGAAAGAGCCCTCCTCACAGGGTGGCCTGTGTCCTCGTATTCTTGCCTCATTTCCACACACCTCCCACTGCGCAGTCCAACCGAAGGACTCTTTTCTTATACTGAGTAGGCCCCTGTGCCTTTGCCATGGTTTCCCTTTGCCTATTGTACTTGTCTGCCTGTCACTAGGCATAGATGTCCGCCTCGTTCCCCGAAGCCCAGCTTCAGTGATTCCCCCTTTGTCGAGCCTGTTCTGCTCCACTCGCCGCCTGCCTGTCAGTTCGTATCTTCCTTGCTTGAGCCTCTGTGACAAGTCTCACCACAGTGTCCCTGTACTTTTGGTTTCTCTTAGAGCTTCCTGCTCTGTTGTAATGTTGGATTTCCTTTACCTTTGGGGAGGGGGTGTCCTATAGCCTGGAGTCAGTGCGGGCAGTTGGAGGGAGTGTATCCCATAGCCATGTTGGCCTGGGTTTACGTCCTCTTCCTGCTCCTGAGGTGTGTGCCCTCGCACAAGTCATTTCACCTCGGTTACCCTATCTGTGAAATGGCCCATCACTCTTACCCTGTAGGGTGATTGTGAAACTGACAAATGACATGGGTCAGACATATAAGGTGCCTAGCAGGGTGTCCCATACGTGGGAAGCACAGTAAATGTGTGAGTCCCTTTCCTAGTCCTCAGTCCTCATGAGGTCTAGAAGGAGGTCTGCATGAAATTGGTGCTCAGTAAATATTGGTTGTAAACCCTCCGGATTCAATTGGCATAAAAGTCTACAGCCCAGTCTGTGGGAGCTATGATTCTGGCTTTGTTTCGTGGATTTCTGTTTTTAATTGGGGACAGAGAATGTTCCAGATCTCTTACATGTTAATTCTCCCCCACCCCATATCCTGCACAGATACAAGAGAAAGACAGGTCCTTGTTAGGAAGTGGGAGGAAACCCCAGCGTTACTTTTCCTGTAGTTGGGAGGACACACCTTTCTACTTTCTTGCTTGAGTTATATGCAAAGCACACATAGTGACTTGCTCCTTTACCTCGTGCCACAAATCTCATGAAGACTACTAGCTTAACACACACATATCTCCAACTTTTTCTCAGTTCTTTTCAGTAATTAACTGCCCAGAGGCTCTTCTATTACTTGAGAGCAAAACTTTTGAATAGATTGTGAATGAGGTTTTGCCTGATTTCTTTAGGTCAGTAGGAGTATGAAAAAAACCCCATAAAACTTCCCCCATTATGTCAGTGAATTATAATTCTGTTAAAAAGGTCAACTACATGTGATGCCTTCAAGAAAACTCCCAGTGGTCTCCTTTTAAAAGTATGTATGATATGCCTGGAACAAAGTTTTAATATGATTTTTTCTCTCAAAGGCCTTTCATAATTTCTTTTGGGCAGATGAGGTTGTTTAAGAGTGGTAATTAATTCAGAGTAGTCATTAGCATGCAAACATAATCTGACCTTCAAGTACCCTTGAAGAAATTTTAGCAGTGCCTAGACATCGACATGTGACCAAGAGAAGAACACGGAAATTGTACCAATCAGTTTGATGTATTATTCCAAAATATCAAAATTAAGTTTGTGTCAGGTTGTGATTATAATTGAAGTGTTAAAGACTCGGAAAGTTATAAGTTGCGTTTAATCTCTCAGAAGCTCTTAAGTGAGTATTCAACAGATATCGTCACTAAATAATTGGCATAGCTCATGAGAAGAGTTAAATCAGCTTCTATCTTTATCTTGTTGGGGTGTGGAATTAACAAGCTGGGGAACCGGAAACTTTCCCTGAAGAAAGCAAATGAACAAGATGGGTTTCTCTTGCATACCTCATTTACTCCAAGGAGAGCAGAAATGCATGTTTTTAACGTTTTGGCTGGAGGAGCTGGCAGGGTGCACAGTTACAGGCTTGGGCTGTTAGAGCACCTGTGACCTTGACCTCCCCACCCACCTCTGATTCCTTATCTGTCCCATGATGCTGCTGAGCTAGAGAAGATCTGAGGCCGCTTCTAACGCTAAGGTTCTTATCTTTTCTAGTTCTCTGGTTTTTGTGGTTTTCTATTTAAATCTATGTGATAGATGACTGTCTCCAGTCCCCTCCCCAATATAATGTTAACCCCCTTCAAAATGAAATTTATCATATGTTAGCTACTGCCGTCAGCTCAGCATTGTGTGTGAGATTCATCCATGTCATTGTTTGCCACATCTATTGCTCTTTATTGCCGTATAGTAACCAGTTGTGTGAATACACTATAATTTTTTCATTTTACTGTCAATGGAAATTTGCAGTTTCCAGACTTTTTGCCAAAGAGCCAGCAACTATAGTGTTTTCTGGTACATTTGAGCATAGGCATTTAAGCTTTCTCTTCCTCTTTTGAATATAACTACTGCAGGGCCTTTTATTTGTCAGAGGTTAGTAAACTTTCTCATGCGCATTCTCACTTCAGATACAGAGTGCTGGAAGGCTTGCAGGATGGCTATTTACATAGATATCCTTAGGTTATCTGTGTAGATGTCTACCCGTGACTAAGTGATCCATGCTACAGAGAGAACACCATATGGCTTCTGTTTTTTTATCTTCACTTTTACTGCCCCGTATACATGTTTGTATGTGTTTTATATCAGACTCCTGTGAATTCGTTTGGCAATGGAGAGATCTGAAGTATAAATAAAGCCAGCAGGGCATGCTTCACATTCCTCTTGTAGGCACTCTGCCTTTCCTTTGTGCACCATACCAGCTACGCTTGTGACATGTCCCTCCCATGCAGTGCCTTACCGAGCCGCGTGCTGGCAGTGCCTTATGCAACAGGATCCCGAGCGGGGAAGGGCAGCTCCCGTATAAAGTGGCTGTGACCCAGAGGTTGCTGAGAGCTGCGTAGGCGAACCCCAAAACTGAAGACTTTGAGAACGAGACTCCTCCTTGAGGATTATCCTATCCAATCCTCTCTTTTTGTGGGTGGAGATGCGGGTTTAGAGAGGTATAATGACCTGTCCAAGTAGAACCCATGTCTTTTTCTGCTGTCCATGTTACAGCTTCTCTTAAATTATTTATTGACTGAGGGTAAGGCAGTGTTGAAAGAGGGATTGATGGGCTCGCAATTTATTATTGGTTTTGAGCAATGAGAGCTTTTAAATTAGTACTAGAATAATCTGTGATTTTCTGTTCTCACCTTTTGGCAAATGACACACACAGCATCCTGCCCTCCTTGGTTTATGTTCTCGGTGTTTTTATGTGGGCTGTAGGTTTATTTTGGGCCTAATCACATTACACTGACATCTAGTTAGAAGCTGTGCTGCGTTGCCTGAAGAATTCTAAATTTCACTCAAGATCTGTTTTGACTACCAATAAGACAAAATTTATGTCAGATGAGGGAATGTTCATTGTATGGGATTGTCAGTGATCATAATTATCTCAAGTTTTTTTTTATTTCAACTTTGGGTGCATGCCCGCTTCTAGACAGCTGCCACAGCCTCGATTTCCCTTTCTGCGCCATTAGTTTCTCCCCAGGGCTGAAGGCTGTGTCCCTCTGCCTTTGGAATAGTCAGTCTACGCCTGCCTTTCTTAATTGGATGGAGGTTTGGTAGGCTGGTGGTCAGTCCTATCACTTACTACTCATTTGCCTTCTGTTATGCAGTCATTTCTAGTGGCTATGCCTCACATCATTTGGATAGCAGAAAGGTATTTTTGATTTGCTTGTGTGAGATTTCAGGTAGGAGATGAGGTAAGCAATTGCAGGATAAAAAAGCAGAATCTTTTTTGTTATACTTGATCCCAAGTTTTCTTGCAAAGGCGTGGGCTGAATAGAGAGGAGGGAAATGGGTTTCCTTGGGGCCATCAAGCAGTGGTGTTTACTCTAACTGATGGTAGAGATTGAAAGACAGTGCAGAACCACTCCCTCCCATTCACCATGTGGGCAGCTCCTCACTGGCACTGTTTCACTGAAAAAAAATCAGTGAATACAGGTGAAAGAGCTAATCAGATTACAGTGGAGGGTGGACGTTATTGCAGCCAAGGACAGGGAGAGGTTGTGTTACTAATTCAGAGCCACTGAGCTCTCCCCCCCCCCGCCCCCGTCCTGTACCCCCAGTTCGCCCCCTCTCTATGCCTGTGCCTTTTCTTTCATTGTCTGTCTGTCTGTGTCTCTTTACTGCCCCTCAGGCGCACTCCTCTCTGTTCTGCCATTTTTCTTCATATCCCAAGCTGCTATTAAAAGAAAATCACAGTAAAGTTTGAAATATTTGCTCTATTTGGAATAAAATGTGCAGTTTCATGTTTTGTTTTTTTTGAAATATGGCTGA